>VMKM01000794.1:0-236842 GCA_008360985.2 Macquaria ambigua
GTAGACTCTGAATGTGAGTAATAAACAATTTATTGAGAAAAGACAAAAAAACATTGACTCGACTCATATATATGTTATGTATAAATTTCTTGTTTTTACACAGTCTGGGTTTTCTTTCTGCTATGTAATCCAGCGTGGGGATAATGTTATTTTCTTTTTTACGGTCCGTGCTTTCGGAAAGACTTCTTCATCCTCTTCTTCTTCTTCCACCGGCGTAATCCATCGGGGGGATAATGTTATTTTCCTTTTTACGGTCCAGTCTTTGGGAGAGACTTCTTCTTCTTCAGGTTCAATCAGGGCTCCGTCTGTTTTGAGACGACGGTATTGATCGCAAGCTCGTGGGTTATTTACACAGGATAAGGGGATGTTGAGTTCCATCAAAGTACTTAAGAAACTCATCCAGCCTTTAGGTAACGGAGTTCTGGATTTTTTATAAGAGAGCAAAAGATTTTTAAATAAATCAATCATATGGGAGCCTTTCACAATCTTGACCTTGTAAACAAATTCTCCTTTCCGAGTCCATCCATCGCCGCTCTCGGCTAATTTCTTCATGATGTACCTGGCGTTCTTGCGGTCTCGCACTGGAAGGTTATTCAACACCTCGTTCACCGCGTCATCCGAGTCAGCCTGTTGATTTTCAGCAACGGCGTCGTCCTGGGCCTGAGCCTCGGCCTGAGCCTCAGGGTTCTCGGTCGACGGGTCTTGAGGTAGAGTCAATGTAATCCGTCGTTCTTCTTTTCCCCTTGCTTGATCAAGGTGAGATATCTCTGCAGCAGGGCATTGTATTTTTTAATTTTTTCGTACGAGCTCAACCCCAGCTCGTTTAATATCGCTCTCATTCTTGCATCCAAATCATCTTCGGTCGTTTGTCTAATAGACGCCTCCGAATGAGTCAGACGGTTTAACTGGTGGGGTGAGACGAGAAACATTTTCTGCGCCGTCCTCAGAGACATTTTAATTTCTTCTAATGATTCCTCCTAGAAGCTCTCCAATCATAGGAATGGCGGCTGTAAGCAGGGGTAAAATAAAACCTCCAGACTGTTTCTTCAGAGTCTGGTGTTTGCGCTTTAGGCTGGTTTTTTTATCCGCCAGCAGTCTGATAACTTTCTTTTGTTTTTTTAATTTCTTGTATTGAGTCGGAGACAGAGGGATGTTTCCTTTCAAAAGATTTAAGGCAATCTCACACAGAGCCTGGAGAAAGTCGGGGGAGCAGTGGGTGAGAATGTCTTTACGTTTCTGTGGCGTGGTACAGAGCTTTTAGTAAGGGAGCGTTTCTTTTTAACCGTGTTGACATGATGGCTTACTTTGTTTTGGGTATATAAACGACCGGCCACTGATGAGGAAGCACACCCGACCTCAGTCTGTATTGTTCCGGGCAGGCGGGCGTGAGGTCGATGATTAAATATCCGTGGGCATCTTTGGTGGCGTCTTCGAAACTTTCCAAGAAAAAGGATTTTTGTGAGGGAAAGATTTGATGAGCTAATATGTTCATCTGTAATTTATCACGAGGGTTTTTAAACATCAGCAGATAATTGCTGTTCAAACTAATGGTACGGCTGTGTTTACCCTGGTGAAATACATTCTGCGTCAGCATCATGACGCTCATATTCTTATGATGTCTGTACTGCGTAAAATTTTTAACCACTTCAGGGTGATCGGAGGCTTGAAAAATAACATCATCAAGAACGATCAAATGAGTTTGTTCAGGAGGAAACAGATTTTCATCTTCAAAAGAATCAGGCAGTCCCTTGACAAATTTAATCTTTTTATTCATCTTCTGCAGTTCAGCGTACATGGGTTGAAAAGAAGTATAAATCCACACAATGTTTTCCGGTTTTGAATTCATCACATGTTCACAGTTTTCCAGTACACTTTTGACAAAATAAGTTTTCCCACATCCGCTGGGTCCCACAATCAAACATGAAAAAGGCATACACAGTCTAGGATCAAAATCAATCTCTTCCATAGCAGCAAGGTGTGACATTTCTTTTTCCCCTAAATGTTCTAATAACCAAAAGGCAAAGTTTTTCCGTCAGCAAACAGACGTCTCTTATCGTACACCACTCTGAACTTTTTCAGAAATGACGAGTTTTTCAACAGAAACCCCCTTTTATCACGAGTGATGTTGTGCTGAGGGGTCTCAATCAGACCCTCTTCAGAGTTGTTTAAGTAACCCTCCACCAGCTCTCTGACGCTATCAAAGTTGACCCGTTCACAGCATTCCAGGGTCTGTGTAATACCCTTTACACGCAACACTACTTTCTTTTCTTTGACCGTTTGGTAGGCGTAACTCTTGGGACCGGCAGCCACAAATTCCTGAATGCTGTCACCCCCCAACTCATCCGTCAACTGACCCAAGTAGTTACCCATTTCCAGGGGAGTCTCTCCATCTTTCACCACGTACACCAAGCTGTCTGTGTCTGTATACAAAACATTCTCTTGCACCCGCTCCAAATAACTGTACAGCTTTAAGCGAGCGTAAGCGGTGGTGAATGCGGCTACGAAGACATTATTTACCTTGTTGGGGGCACGACACAGCGTTCACTGTAGGTCCATTGAACCATAGCAGTTTTGTCATTGAGGAAGCTAAAGTAATTGACTCTGTATTTCCCCGAAAACATAAAGCTGAAAAATTCTTCAGGCTCACTGACAAGGGTGGTCTGAGTCAGGTTACTTCTCTGTGCAAACTTCCCCCAGAAGCTGTTGAGACACAGTTTGGACACTTGTCTCTTTGCAGGGTTTGCCTCGATTTTGTCGGCGTCTAATTGAATACCTTGATTATCTCTATAGTCTCTGATGTACCTTTCCCTGCTCTCCTGATCCGTTGCCTCGGACGGGTACCCCGAAGCTTCCTGCTTACCTTTCAGAAATGTGTGTATGTAGTTGACAAAAATGGAATCGCTCTGTCTGTCAAAGTGCCACACCTCCGTGATTTTTGCAACTCTATACCCCAACTCTAGAGCCTTGTTAAATTCAGCCGTGACCCAAACCCCCGTCAAAGCTCTGGCCTCGTCGTCGTGACAGCAAGGACCCTGCTGATTATTGATTTCTGCGCAGGTGCGGCAGAGGGTAAACACCAATTTACCGTGAGACGTTTTGTGGGGTAAAACGGGGAAAAACAGTGCTCGTGGCGGGTACACCACAGCTCTGATCAGACCAAAGTAGTTTTGAGGCTCGTCAAAGTCTTTGTAGATGATGGTAGGGTGACCTAGTGGGTAAGGAAAGCTACAGTTGACAAACGGGTACAGGGAAGTAACATCTACATAGTGTACTCGTTCATTTTCACCCGCCGTGTACCTCAACCTGACAGCACTCGTCCTACCACCAAAAAGAGCTTGGCGGGGAGAGAGAGGCTCCGGAGGCTCGAAACCCTTGAGAAACTCTCTCACCCCTGGATGGGATTTTTTCATCTCCCTCCATTCGTGCTCTCTGATGACGACCGTACGGATACCGTGAACAGCCCTTAGTGTCTGTAATTTCTCCTCACAGGCCACGTGCAGCTCCTCAAAGGGAGCGTCGGTCAAAGGGCAGGTTTCGTGAGGCTGAAAACAAGACGGACAACCGTGATAAAAGCACCCCAGAAACTCCCAAGCATACTTTACACCCTCGATCTCGGCGTAGCCGTCTACATGGTACTTGCCAATCTGTTTTTCACCCCTGTTTAGAGCATGCTGGATAAAGATGTTTTGGCTGTGCGCTACCCACTCCAACCACTGGATGGAGGCATTGGAGAAGGATTTGCATTGGCCCCTGTAGTCATCTGGTGAAGGTATCGCTAGGGTTTTAGAAGGCAGAAAATTGGTTAGGAAAACCTTCATGCAAGCAGAGGCGATGGTGACGCAGCTGAGAGGGTCTACACCTGTTTCTCGAAGAAACTCATTTCTGAATTTGGTGCAGCCGGTTAAGAGGATTTCAACGTCATTTTTACAATAATGTTTGGCCTCTTTCTCAAAGTCAAAGGTTCCCCGGCTAGCTTCTCTGTACCAAGCGTAAAACTCTTCCTGCTCACGGGGACCCATGCGCTCTACGCCGTAATCTTGCGGCGGAGGGTAGGGCCCTGTGTAGTTTAAACGCTCCTCTGAGCTGAACCCGTGAGGAAAATACCCCTTGGTTTGATTGCTGAAGCCCAGCGCCTTAGGCATGGCACTAAGACGCATGGTGAGGAAAGACAGGGAGTCTATGTATTTTATCTCATAATCGGGGTCTTGGAAGCAGATGATTTTGCTTCCGTGCATGATGAGAGACGGTTTTAAACCCAACTTTATCATACCATTGAGGATCAAGTAGCTGTCAAACCCCTTAGCATTGTGTGCTATCAATACAGCTCCTCTATATTGAGGCTTTCTGAAATGCAGGAGGAAAGATTTCACACAATCTAAGCCATAAGCACCCCACTCTGAACCCTGTAAAGTTTTTGTACACACCAGGTACGGGTGATGCACACAGTCCTGTCCCACAAATGTTTCAAAATCATAGAAAACCAGTTTCTCATTGTGCTCTGTGGTTGCAGGGAGAGGTTGAATGTAACACTGATGATCATTAGAGTTTATGTCAGAATCCGGAGCTAATTTCACTTTGCAAATTTTACATTTAGAGGTTGGACACTTGTGTCTCTTGCTATCTTTAGTCATAGCGACGTAGTACATTTTTCCGCATTTTAGGCATTTTTTATTTAACTCGCATTCGCTGACATACCCTCCAGCCACCGGCCTTGCTACAGGCTTTTTATGTCTAGACATACAGGAAGGAGTGCGACACGTCCGGTTACAGTCGTGGCAAAAGACAGGATCCAACTGATCACGGGTACAAACAGGGTCAATGCAGACGGAGCAATGGCCGCCGCATCTGTGTTTAATAGGATTGTTGTAGCCCTTATAACAAAAATTACAGGCGTGCCGTGTCCCTAGAAAACCTTTAAGATTTTTTATACCGTAGTAGTGGTTTTGGAATAGAAACAGAAACAGAGGCGGGTCAGAAGTTTTAGGGAAATCTGTCTCAAAATGAGACATAACCCGATCCTCATTGCATCTGTACAACACTATGATTTTGCGTTTTAAAATCTTTTCAAATTTGTTGACGTCGCTAAAGGCCACCGACGTCTGCTCACTCAAACCGGCACAGCGTTGAAACTCTCTGCCTCGCAGTGTAGCCTGACTATCTGTGAGTTTAGATTCGATGAGATGGGCTAAACTGATGGCAAAGCAGAGCTGGTTTTGTGTATTGTTCACATCGTACAAGTGACGAGCTTTCTTTTTTAAGATTTCACATTCTAGAGTTTTTTCAGCCTGCCTTTTAGCACCTCCTCTGGGATTCCGCACCACCTGCACAACTAGTTCTAGGCTGGCGTCGGACATGATTGACATGTTTGATTGTACTAACCGGTCCAGTAAGGCTTGAAAAGCCGGTAGGACGGCATCACCCTCATCGTTAACGGAGACGGAAACATGATTTCGCACATTTTCACCAATCAACTCCAACTGTATCACATCATTGCGCCTGACCTCTGATGTAGCTCTATCAGCCAGATCCTGAAGGCTATCCATCACATGTGAATAAAATGAAGCATAATCGGGCACACTTTGAGGAGGAGGAAAATTTAACATGCGTCTAATTTCAAGATTGTTAAAGCGGGCTCGAGATACCGTTCTGGATGGATCTACCCTCTCATTTTCATTTAATGCAGAGGAGGGACCCGCGGTCGGTTCAGTTTCCTGACCCGGATTCCCTCCATGTTGTTGTGGGGGAACAGACTCGTCTAAATTTGGGGCGGGGGTCGGGGTTGATAAAACACTAACGGCAGAGGAGGGTTGAGAATCATTTTGATGTGAGAGAGTAGGAGGTGAGTTTTGTGCATAGAGCCGGAGAGCATCTTCTAAAGGTTGGAAAAGTCTTCAAAGCTATGGTCCCGAATGATTTCTGAAAAAGGATCAGCGTCTGTGATACCAACCAATTCTATAGGAGGTTGCGGCAAAATTTGGTTCAAACGTTCTACCAGATTGTAAAAAGCCCCTAAATCTATGTCTTTATCCATGTTAAAATGTCACACCTTACTTTTACAATAACAACACCAACACCTACAAAAATGCCACGCTTTACTTTCCAACGACGACAAAAAAAAAATGATACACCTTACTGTGCAACAACTTTACAACAAGACTTTACAGTATTTTCTCGCATAGGGCTAGAAAGGAGGAAGAGATGGTTTGTCCTACGCTTATGAGATCTCTGATGAGAGCCAGCCTCTGCGTATCGTAGGAAGGGGTTCTTTCGCTCTCCCGACGTTGAGGGTGAGCTTGTAAGCCGAGATGCAGTGCCTCTGTAGTGAGAGAGAATATTAAGTTAAACTTCTGTCTGTGTCTGTGTGTGTGTGTGTGTGTGTGTGTGTGCATGCCTGTGTGTGTGTGTGTGTGTGTGTGTGTGTGTGTGTGAAACGATAAGATTTTGTTTAAAATTGTGTTGGTGAAACTTTTTAACATAGAAAGTGGAAATTGTAGCATGCGCAACAATACAGCGGTAATAATGATAATAAAAACAAACCAAATGCCAGTCACCCCTAGTATTTAGAAATGTTACTTGATTTAAGTAATCCCCTTTGAATATATTACAAAGCATCCTACAGCATACGCCATTACCAGCCTCTCCATCACATTCTTGTATTACAAGCATTAGACCTCCGGTGTTAGGGGGCGCTGCTGCAGCTACCCCCTCCTTAACTTGTATGATACACGTCACCGGAACTACGCTCTTCTCACCCTCCCTTCTTTGACTCAGACAACAGGAAGTCGAGTTTCATTTCAATCCTGCAGGCGGGCTGTCAACATCGGGTTATTATTGAGATTTGTTTTAAAAAGAAGTTTTAGCGACTTACCGGATTCAGCTCGCCCTGCGATGGGCTCCTTCGCCGGGCCTTCCCTCTGGAAATCGGCCGCTGCTTGGTCCAAACCCCCTCCCTTGGACGGAGGTGGAGGAACGGGTTTCTTTCTCTTCGATACCCCTTGAGCAGGCTGCTTTCCCCGGCCTTCCGTACGGATGTTCCCCCCTGCCTGATCCAAACTCGCTCTCTCGGCCGGAGGTGGAGGAACGCACGGCTTTTTTCTCTTCGATGCACCTCGAGCAGACTGCCTTCCCCGGCGTTCTGTTTGGAAATCGTCCGTCTCCTGATCCGAACCCGCTCCCTCGGCCGGAGGTGGAGGAAGACACGGCTTCTTTCTCTTCGGCTTGCTCAGAGATGGCTGCGCTTGGACGGGTGCTGCTGGATTTTTACCACGCCGACGGAGTTCGGACCCTCCACAATTCGATCTCCGTCAGGGTCCTCTTGGGCGGCTTCTGGCTGGAACTGGTGTTCCTCGGTATCGTAGTAATCTGTAAGTAAGCGGTTTCAAAACATTGAAATATACGCTGGGAATGTTGCAATTTACAAAGAGAAAATCGTAGCCTACTTACTATAAGTTGTCTGTGAGAAGGTTAAACATTCCAGCTCTTCTGAAGTAACTGTTGAAAATAAAGAAATAGGTTTTAAGTACAAAGCTGTAGGAAAAATTGAATTAACAGATATATGTATATATATTATTAAAGGCTTCACTTACAGGGTAACAGGTCTGTGTTCCTTGGAGCCGGGTGAATATCGATCGTGATTTCTATAAAATAGGTTTTTGTTGTTTAGACCTAATATTTTCTTCTTGATGAAAATACTGACGATAGAATAGGATAAATATTATTACCGCTGTCCATCCTGCGTCTTCAGTCTTCAGTCTTGAGTGAGTCTCCTGAGGGGTTTTCAGGCCCGTATTTTATACCGTAGCACTCTCATAACAAACACGGCGTTGCAATAAACAAACTAGCATGCGTCTTTTATCTTGTCATGCCATTTGGTCTTTTTGACCCTGTTGTTTGTCACCATGTCAGTATGTCACTGGAACTTCTGTGGAGAAAAAACAGCTGCTTCTTCTCACAGCCCTGTGTTTTCTTGTTACTGTCTTGACTTTCCAAATACACAAGAACCATTTGGGACCTCTCTGCAGGAAACCTTGTAACACCTCTTAACTCTGATTCTCTCATTGAAATCTTATTTATTATTTTTTAAATGACAGTGCTGAACAAATATATAGAACCCTGTCTTTAGTGAGGGATTTACTAAAGTCCATACTGTTGTGCTCTAATGAAACACATTTCACTTTAAACCATGTTGCATTAGACTAGGTTTTTTTGACACAGTAACTCTGGTGTCTGCCTTAACTGTGTTGGCTGTTAGATTGTCAGTATGTCACAGAAACTTCTGTGGGAAAGACAGAGCTGCTTCTCTTCACAGCCCAGTGTTTTCTTGTTGTCTTGACTTTCCAAATACACAAGAACCATTTGTGACCTCTCTGCAGGAAACCCTGTAACACCTTTTAACTCTGATTCTCTCATTGAAATCAGTGCTGAACAAATATATAGAACCCTGTCTTTAGTGAGGGATTTACTAAAGTCCATACTGTCTCTCACATGAAACACATTTCACTTTAACCCATGTTGCATTAGACTAGGTTTTTTTTTTGACACAGTAACTCTGGTGCCTGCCTTAACTGTGTTGGCTGTTAGATTGTCAGTATGTCACAGAAACTTCTGTGGGAAAGACAGAGCTGCTTCTCTTCACAGCCCAGTGTTTTCTTGTTACTGTCTTGACTTTCCAAATACACAAGAACCATTTGGGACCTCTCTGCAGGAAACCTTGTAACACCTCTTAACTCTGATTCAGGGCTTGTGACCTGTCAGCCTTGATGGAGCGGTCCCTATATCTCTCTCAGGCTGAATCGTGTTTATTTTGCACGACTTCCTTTATGTGGCGCAAATGTAGTGTCAAAAGAAAACATGGTTTGTGACAAACATATAGACATGTAGGACTGTCTCCTGTTTTTGCAAATTAAATTAATCAAGGTTTTGCTAAACTATTTGGCCCCATTGGATTGCCCCATTCCCTAGTGTGGTTTTCCTCCTAAAGTCCAAAGACATTAAAGTAAGGTGAACTGGAACGTTTTTTACTTGTAGATGTGAATGTGTTTTACTCTAAGTGTTAGCCCTGTGATAGACTGATGACAATGCATGCTGGGATAGGCTCCAGGCTCCTTTGACTGTGATCAAGATAAATAAATATAAATAAAATCCATAAATAAAATGGATGAACTGTTTTTATGCCTATTGACAGGCTGCAGCTGAATACTGAGTTTCTCACAATCAATCAATCAGTAAGCATGGGATTTGCATTATTATAATTGATAGGAAACAACAATTCAGTGATGTCTTGGTTAATGCAAACCTGTATTTTAACTATGTGTTTAAATGTTTAGGAGAAGCACAGAACCATAGCTCAGACTTCACACACGTTTACCAACACTTTATTTATGATCGCGAAGCGCTGCTCTGTCAGATTGGGCAAACATATGATATTGCAGCTGTCTGTGGCTAGACAAACCTGTTGCACAACTGACTAGCTGTTGCACAAAACCTTGTTATCAACACAGTACATCTGTGGCAATTCACAGAATTCAGTACGGTGGGGTGCTGGTCAAGGACGTACTTCATGCCACCCCTGCATAAGGCAGTGACCCACTTGGGCCACCGCAGACATGTAGTCTTTTGTTTTTATACGACACACACTTCAATTGCATTTCATGACACAAGATGTTTCCTACTTTAAGTGCACACATGTATGTGTGTGTGTGTATGTTTGTCTTTATATATGTGTGCTATATGGCATGTTTAGAGTTTACATACTTCCAGCATTGTTTTTTTGCCTGTCAACCCAAGGACAGCACACTGTGCACACCTTATGCATGCTGCTACTGTGTACAGTGACAACAGCTTTGATGACCAGTTTGATGATGCACACACATACACACACACACACACACACACACACAAACAAAGAAATAAATTGCCCCTCCTCCAACCCCAGCACATGAAACATGTTGTCTTGTTGATACAGATGAATAAAATGTCTATATGTCTTACATACAGGTGATTTCATTAGTTTTGGGGGAAGAAAGACATTTCGTAGCCTTTAACTTTACACTTATCATTGGGAGACATTGGGATGCTTTGATGGGAATCACAGCTAAATGTCTTTGTAGGATGGTGGCATGGCAACGCCCACAAAAAAATAATTGACTCTTTATTCTGTCTGTCTAGTTTTGACTTGTTGTTCTTGTGTATCACCCTTACTCCTTACCCACCCTCTTTTATTCAAATGGGTTTCTGTTCCTCACACTCTAGCACATTTTATGACTCCTGAGGTTGTCACGTACGTTTCCTTCAGGTAACAATGTCACCATGATAATGTGTTGGTTAGAATACTTTTTTTCATTGCAGTACACTGCTGACTGGGATCAGTTTTATTCCCTTCCTTCACAACTTTAATAATTGGTGGGAGGAAAAGCCCTATATACATGACCCCAGAAACAATATTTGGCCTGTATTGTACATGTTGTGATTAAAGGGAAGGTCATTTGAAATTAAACTTGTTTAGTGATTAAAATGTTTCTATCACAGCAGCTGTAAGTTTAAATGTTTAATAGAAGAGCTATCAGTGAGCATGGGTTAAGTTCACGTAAGTAATTTACACTTATATCTGTGAGTTCTCTCAGCATGAAGACCTCCCCTCCACACCTCAGCCTACAGCAGGGAAGGCATTCACAGTTCAAACTGCAGCTGCAAAGTAGTACAGTGAAAGGTTCTAAAAAAAGTACTAAAATTCAACTTAATAGCACATCATTTTGGAGGTAAATGGGATAAAAGTTGTCATCTAACAAAATTATTTTAATTGCTTCATATGTTTGACAAACTTAAGCACTCTCTCCACAAAAGTTTGAACGGTTATGCATTTATTATTATGCACTTCAATGTTACGTAAACCACAAAATTACACAGTATTTTTTAAAATATAAAATCAGACAGAAACCTGTGTTGTCTTTGTTGATGCTTTATTGGCAGATTGTGTAACTAACAAGAAAGAAGCAGAAGAAAAGGTGGATTATCAAACATCATTTTCACAAATTTAATTTGAGAAGCTGAGGACATACTGTATATAATTATTTTTGCAAACAAAAGTCAAACGAAAGGAGATAGGGAGAGTAGCTGTGTAAAATATGCAATTAAGAACAAGCAAAATCATCTTAAAATCAAATCCTTATTCTCTTTTCATACCATCTCACACCAACTGCTGACCTCAACCTGACTGACTGATTGATTTAGCTTACTTCTTCCCCATCTCTCCAAGAAGGACCCCATTTCTGGTGTAGAAGACCTTGGCCAGAGAGGGACTCATGGGGGAGGGTATGTACTCTTGACATTGGTCACCACTAAGACTTTCGGCGCACTCTACTATGTAGGAGAAGAAGAAGGTACCATGATTCAACATGCAAGAGTCTCTGACCTTTCCTCTACGCAAATCAAAGGAACACTTGCCAAGCAGATCACTGTTCCAGTAAGTATCCTCGTCGTAAATACTGAATGTAAGTTTGTTTTTCATGTTGATGGTTATGGGTCCAAACTCAAATGTCTCTGACCATTTAGGATTGTCATTGTTACTTATGATGACAGTGCGCTTATTCTGATCACCATATCTAACCTCCACTGAACCATCTGTCTGAGTCCACTTATCACCATACAGACCCTGTGCATAGAGCCTGAAGACCTTTAATGTGGCGAGACCTTTCCCAGCAGGACAGCAGTTTGACTGGATATTCTGATTACTGTTGCAAACACAAGCACAAGGATCCCTTTTGCTGGATCTGTGTCCAATCTTACAGGTTTCTGAGCATTTCTTCAACACTGCATTTTTCTTGACGTACGTCTCCACCTCTTGCTTCAGTCCGGCGCTGGCAGGATGACCACTTGGCAGTACGGTGTGCAGGGGCTTTATGTTGTATTGGACTACATCAGGTGTGTTTTTCAGTGAGTTAAGCCAGTTGTTATAGACAGAGGGGTTTGATTGGCCTTCAAAGAGGACATCAGCTCCATCAATGTTTCCGCCAATGACCTCTGTGAAACGCTCATTAAATTTGCTACTGAAACTTTGGCTAGAGCCTAACTTCTTCTTCTTTTCCTGACAGTGTTTGTACATGGCGTTAATGCTGGCACTTTTTGCAAAGCTAGCCGAGGCCTCGACTGACAAACAGTCACTGACTTCTGTCGCCGTCAGTCCGCACATGGTTGCCTTGCAGGTCCTGACAGAAGTGATGGCCTTTATCTCCCCTCCCAGAGACACTTGTGTGATGAAATGTGTACCATATGTGTCGATCAGATTGCGATATAATACCTCTGTTTTACGTGAATATGAAGGAAGGGAGTTCGCGGCTGATTCAAATTCATGACTCAAGGGAGGTCTTGTTGCCAGTCTGTAGCTGTGAAGCACAGGAAGTACATAAATTAGTCCCATTTTATTCACATGCAACATGTCAATTGCTGTCATTATAGGCAACTATCCCACACTGTAAAACAAAGCATTTCCCAGTGAGCTGAGCAAATAAATGCAGAGTTAATAATGGGAAGACAAATATCTGTCCACATTGATGATTCATGTCCTAAAACAACAATTAAAGTCCTGAATGAAAAAACCTTGCATCAACTATGTCAAAACCTGTGAGCCAAAACCTGGGATCCAGTCTATAACTGCAAAGATCCAGACACCACATATAATGTTCTAATTGATAAAATAACTGACTCCATTGATCGCACCATACCTGAAAAGATCATTAAACGGGCTGCTGCAGGTCAGAAAATATGCCTTACTAGGGGTATTTTAAAATCCATCAATGAAGTCACTAAAATCATTATGAATATGAAAAGCTCCCATACAGCTGGCGCAGATGACATTTGTACCAGAATTCTTAAAGAAATTGTGGCGCCTCTTCTTTACTCTATTTATCTCTGTCTACTTTATGGGGTTGTGCCTAAAACAACAAAGATTGCTAGAATTGTACCAGTCTTTAAGTCTGGTGACAAAAATGATATGCACAACTACTGACCTATATCTATTCAGCCTATGCTCTCCAAAGTATTGGAGAAAATTGTATATAGTATACTTAGTGATTACTATACTATATATATACTACTATATATATATATATATATATATATATATATATATATATATATATATATATAAATAATTTTCCCATCACAGTATGGCTTTAGAAAAAAGAGCACCACCTATATGGCGATTCTTGATCTCATCAAAAACATCAGTGACGCTATTGATAAAGGCAACTGCACCGTTGGGATTTTCCTTGATTTGTCAAAAGCATTCAACACTATTGACTTTGAAATTCTTCTAAGCAAACTGCAACATTATGGTGTCAGAGGCACAGCACTCAGTTGGTTCAGAAGCTATATGTATGGGGTGGAGCAATATAAATGGTCACAAATCTTTAAGTAAAACCATCAGATATGGGGTTCCCCAGGGATCCATATTAGGGCCGCTCCTCTTGATACTGTATAATACTGATTTTGTGAATTCCTCTAGCATTCAACACAAAGTATTGTTTGCTGATGATACAAAGTTATTCTAATCACACAAAAATTTAAGTGATCTGCAAAACTATCTAAATGAAGAAATGATTAAGGTGGATACATGGTTTAAATGCAATAAATTATCCTTAAATATAAGCAAGACAGCCTTTATTGGCTTTTGCACCAATAGAAATCAAAATAATGGTAAATTCCTTGGGGTACAAATTGATGAATTTTTAAACTTTAAGTTTAAGTTTAAATTTAATATTTTGGCTTATTTTTCAAGTTGAGGAACTTTCTTCCACTTAAAGCACTTTTAACCTTATATCAGTCTTTATTTGAGCCTCATATAAATTATTGTAATGTTATATGGTGCAATACCTTTCCGAGTTATCTTAAAAAACTACAAATACTACAGAAGAAAGTCATACGTGCCATATCATGGTCCAAAGTAAATGCTCCCACTGACCCTCTTTTCTACAACTACAGTCTTCTGAAGCTTACTGAATGTAACATCTTTCACAATGCTTGTATGATGTACAATGCTGTATATATGCTCCAGGACAGACTTTGTGACCTTATTCTGATTTACTTTCCCTCGCATACATATAAGACTAGGAAAAAACATCTTATAAAGGGTAAAAAATGTAAACTTAAATGTACGAGCCTTAGTGTGGTTTGCAGAGGTCCACAGGTGTGGAATGAGATTGATAAAATATTGATTGATTGATAAAAATGTCACTATCTGTATCTGTTTTCAAAAAGTGCTTATGGCAGAAGTTACTACTAAAATATGTTAAAGCTTGATACCCTAAATGGATGGGGACTTCTACGCTAATTATTCTACTCTGAAATCCATTTAAAATGTATTATTATTTTTGATTTGCAATATGTCTCTATTTATTGCATCTTACTTATTAACCAATGCTTAGACTAATGGAACAAATGTCTTGGGACCATATCCTTATTATGTCTTGTATGATTGCATTTGTATTTTATCTGTTTTGTGAATAAACTGAATGATGATGATGATACTCACCGGTAGAAGTTACAGTAGACAGAATGGCGAAAGAAGGTGTAGCGGTCTTGTTTGGACTTTTGCATGCCAAAGGTAGATTCTCTGGAGTGGGAACCTCCAAGGCCAACCCCAACAGTGACAGTAGGGTCTACAGGTATTTCAAGGCCAATTTTCCAGTCATTGGACACAGATGATGTGGAATCATTGACAAGAGTTTCGACCGAATCGTAGAGTATACTGGAGACCTTTAAACTGCACTTGGGGAGGTTTCTCCAGTCCACCACAGCAACTGGGACCTTCTGGCTCTCTCCATTCATGTAGCTGTTTCTGTAAAGCCTGCAGGTGCCATTGCCAAGGTTCCATGTTTCAGTGTCGATGACATAGGCACCTTTCCGCTCCATCGTGACGATGTCGAAGCCTTCTCCACCCAGATTGTAACCAGGGACAAAGTGAGCCTTTTCACACTCCTGCGGTGTACCACTGAAGCTTACACTGGATGGCAGACACAGAGGACTCCATGCCCAACACAGGAGCATGAGATGCCACAGCCTTGCCATCTGTATGGAAGAAATAAAAAGCGACAGACAGTAAGAGGCAAACAAAAACAGTTCAACAATGCAAAATTTCAGTATAAATTGTATGGCACTGATCTAACTAATAATGAATAGGAAAAATTTGATGTGAAAGATTACTCAACTCAAACTATTAGTTTCAGATAGATAACTCAGGGGTCTTACCGTGACTGTTGACAGCAAGCTCTGTTCAGTAGTTTACAATATCTGACCTATGATATAGTATTCATGTGGAGGTGGAGTCTTGATTGCCTGCATGATTCTCACACGTTATTTTTAAACTGCCTTTTAGCCTTTTTATACCTACTGTAAAAATGTGAGACATTTGTACTTCCTTCACACTTTATTAAGATGAGAGATAAAATGAAACTTAAATAGCCACATGGGGAAACTGGTGTTTTGTGGTAACATCGTAATGTGTTACAGCAAGTAAATATAAAAATTAATGAAGCATATAGGTAGAGGAGGAAAGTAGAAAAGTTAAAACGATCACATCTGAATTATAAATGTAAAAATGTAAAATATTGTTGCGATTACTGTGTGAAGCGTGGATTGAACTGTCAAATTTAATTTCTTGTCCCTTTTCTTGGGGTGGCTAAGGCTCAACATGAGATAAAATCATTTTCCTTAGATGCCTGATGACCTGAGAACTGTCACAACTGTGTGTACATTCAAAACTAAACTGACTTTTCTGTTTTGTCCAGCGTCTGACAAGTTCTTGTGTGTGTGTGTGTGTGTGTGTGTGTGTGTTGGGGGTGGGGGAGGTGGTCCAACTACCACACATTAATACTACTTGAAATGTAGCAATTTGTCAACGTCTTTTGGAGGGTGGCTGGCAGTGTTGTTCATATATTTTGTTCCCATGTCAATGCACTTTAATGTAAGACACATTTAGTTTCCCTGTAATGAAATATGCTATATAAATGAAATTGCCCTGCCTTGCCTGAATCTCAAGAGGAATCTCTAAAATGATTAACCAAAGAGGAGGGCTTTAACTTAACACTTACCATTTTCTGATACCTATAACGCATACTGTACGCTGCCATGATATTGTATTTTCAAACTGAAAATCTAACTTTACATATTATGAATTGATATTGTGAGGTGATACAGGCGATCCTCTGACTATTCTCTCTAGCCCCACCATGAGGCTGACATTTTTGTTCCTGTGTGAGATGTCTCGTCAACCACACATGTTCAAGGACCCCAGAGGATGTATCCTAATAACTTTAGTGGTCCTCAGCAGGTTGACATTTTAGCTAAGAGTGAAATGTATTCAATTATTAGAAGGATTCAAATTAAATGTGGTACAGATATTCATGTCTCACAAGGAATTAATTGTAATAACTTTGGTGATCTTTATTTGTAGGTGGACAAACATGACTAGAACTGTACTCTCTGTTAGTGCTGCAAGTTTGCAGATGCATTCCACTGTAAAACACTACAAAACTAACTCTAAATTGAATAGTGTGTGCAAAAATAAAGTATGAGATAAAAAATTATCACAAGAAGCAAAATGTGTACACAGTACTTTCTTTTTACAGTTTGAACAGTACTCATAGCAGCAGTGCGTGCCCTGAAAGAAAAGTTTGTCTTTGCGGGTTTAGCTCTTTAAATGCAAACTATGTACATACATTCGCTGTAAGAACATCATCTTCCCGATACAGTACAGGTATTTGTTACACCTTGATTACACACAGGTGATCTCCATTCGAGTTAATATGTGACCTCTAAAATACTTGTTAGACCAGTAATGATTTAAATGTGGCATTGTGTGATGAATATGTATGCAATCATATGTCTAGCATTTTGTTTGTACTTTTTTAGATCAATTCGATGTCTTTTTTCTGTTGATCCTAATTATTATCCATTGTGATTGAGTGTAAAACAATTAAACATCAAAAATTCTAAGTGGGGTGAATGTTTTGCTCTGTAAATACATGGTGGTTGAACAAAGGCCACATTTAATTATAGTGCTCTTAGCATTTAGAGTAGAAATCACACTTCTTCACACGTCATCTCAAGAGATGTATACAAGACTTCCTGTGTCACATGATGCACTCTGTCAGTGCTGCAGGTTTGCAGATGCATCCCACCTTAAAATACAACAAAACACAAGAATATATTGACTGATGTGTGAAATGATCTCAGAATCTTTTTTTGCAAGTTTGTCATGTAAATTTGCTTCATGTTGGATTCATCATGGCATTCCAGCAGAATTAAAAGTCGCAATTCCTCCTTTTACTATATGAATGTACAAGACTCAATCATAGCAACCCTGCTACAACACATGAACCAAAATGTCACACATTTGGTCTTTCATCAGTTTTGTTCGTCTGACATATTTCACACTTTGTCTCATGTGGTCGACCTCTTTAACTAGAATGAGGAAACCTTATTTCTTTCCAGTAGATCTTATTTGTTTATTATTTTATTTATTTTTTGTGATTAAGCACCACTCCAAAATGATTAAAACAATTATTATTGTTGTTATTAAGACTGAAAGCTTTATTTGTGTGGCTTGCTTTCAGTGGCATGTTAAAAAGATCCACTTAAAGTACTTTTTATAGACAAATAATGAATCTTACTTTTCCTATCAATTAAGCAACACACAGCAGTGGGAGGTTTATAAATGAGGCAACTGCAGTCTTAGAAAATAAATGACTGCAAAGCTTCATGTGTTCACATTGGTCCCATAACTTTTGTCCCAAAGGCTATACTACATGTGCTTCCTTTTTATTTACGGCCGTTAACGGCAGCTTTCCTCTTATAGATCTGTGCACTTGGTAAGTTGCTAGGTTTGGGTTTGATGGCTTGGATTCTAAGCCCTCAGGGTCTGTTTTAATCAACCTTTAGTCGACAAAAACTAGAATAGCCTTTCAGAACCTTATAGATGTTGAGCACACATACTGTAAACTTAACTTTTTACTATCATGGGAAGCGTTAGTAGTGACTTTATAATTTGTATGTTTATTGCAGGAATTTAAGCAAGGGTAAAGCAACAGGTCTCAAAAATCAAAATTCAATCATAAAATAATCAAATACCTCTTTCTCTTGTCTATATTAAATCTATACATATATATATACATATATATATACACATATATATATATATATATATATATATATATACACATACATACATATATACATATATATACATACATATATATACATATATACATAGGTATATATACATATATATACGCACATTATTATGCTACCATAATATTGGATAAACAGCATCCTTCAGGCATATTGAGCGTTAATATTGCTGGCGATATTATTGGGAAGCATACATGGCTGAAGACAATACTGGCTACATACGCCATTGCATCGGCCAGCGGCGGCGTACATCCCGCAGCGGCGCGCACGTCGACACAAACATACGGTTATTACGGTCATCGTCATTACACATTACGCTGGTTTAATGTCATTGTTGCATGGTTGCTGCACATACATGCTGGCCACAGTTGCCGACACAATAAGCATACAGCAGTGATATGGACAGCAGCATATTAACACATTACGCCCATATATATATACATTATATATATACATATACAAGGTACACATATTGTTGCCACATTACATACATAACACATATATATACATATACATACAAATATTACATATATATATATATATATATATATATATATATATATATATATACACTGAACATATATACAAAGAACAAAGACAGGGGACCGGTATATATAGGGGCGGAGACAACGAGGGACGCAGACACAAGAGGGTAATTAGACACAGGTGAACACAATCAAAACAGGTGGGAAAAGAACAAGGACAGGAAGTAAAGGGCACACAAGAACACAAGACCAGGGATTTCAAAATAAAACAGGAAATGACCAACAACACACACAAGAGTCCTCGGGACCATGACAAAAGAAAAACATTCAAAGCAATAAGAATAAAATCAATTAAGATAAAATAAAATGAAATTTTAAAATGAGATGAAAAGAAATGAGATACATACAATGAAATAAAATACATAAAATGAAATACAGTTACAGTGCAGTAAAAAGATGTAAGTTGTCAATGTAACAAAGGAAATAAAAGTGCAATAGAGAAACCAGTCATGCAAATGCACAGGAGAACAGCAGAGTTTTTAATTTTGTTTTGAAAGTGGCTAAGTTTGGGGCACATTTGATATCTTCAGGAAGTTGGATCCATCTGTGTGCAGCATAATAGCTAAAAGCAGCTTCACCCTGTTTGGTTCTGACTCGAGGTACAACCAGTTGACTGCTTCCTAAAGATCTAAGTGCCCTACTGGGTTTATATTCTTCAAGGAGATCAAAGATTTATTTTGAGCAATTTATAAATTAGCAGCAGCACTTTAAAATCTGTTCTATAAGTAACAGGAAGCCAGTGTAAAGATTTAAGAATATACTGAGGAGCCAGGGTCCGGTGACGGTCAGCCATGCAGCAGGTGCAGACAGTTGAGCGGAGCAGGTCAGCGCGCATCTCCCAGTATACCTTTCGGCAGCGGCGGAGATGGGCCTGGACAGAGGGTACAGCAATCTCGCCCTCCTGGACGGGAAACAGGGGGGGGTGTTGATAACCAACAGAACACTCAAAAGGGGACCTACCCGTGGCAGAGCTGACCAGAGAGTTGTGGGCGTACTCGATCCAAGACAACTGAGAACTCCAGGAGGATGGATTGTTGGCTACAACACACCGAAGGGCTTCCTCTAGCCCCTGGTTGGCTCTTTCTGTCTGTCCATTCGTTTGGGGATGAAACCCAGAGGACAGGCTCACGGAGGCTCCCAGCGCACTGCAAAATCCCCTCCAAACCTGAGACGTGAACTGGGGACCGCGGTCCAAGACGATGTCAGAAGGAATGCCGTGTAGGCGGAACACGTGGTCCACCAGGAGGTCGGCTGTCTCACGGGCTGAGGGGAGTCCAGGTAATGCCATAAAATGCACAGATTTAGAGAACCGGTCAACAATGGTTAATATTACTGTTTTACATTGAGAGGGGGGAAGACCAGTTACCAGGACCAGGGCCGACTGGGAACGGGCAGAGGACGAAGAAGGCTAGCAGGGGGGTGATGAGAATTTTTCCCATAGGCACACACCGTGCAGGTGGAAACAAAGGCTCTCGTGTCTCTCTCCATAGTCGGCCACCAAAAACGTCATTTCAGTAGGGACAGGGTACACCCAACCCCTGGATGGCAGGCAAACCGGGAAGTGTGAACCCACTGCAGAACCTGGGAGAGTCAGGAACAAAAGTTAGATTTGGATGACTGTTACCTGGATCTGGGTGATCCCGCTGAGCCCTGCGGACCACTGACTCAGGTGACTGCAGCAGCAATGCAGGAGGGGGGACAGGATAGTGTCGGGTTCAGCAGGGGCCACCTCAGGGGTGAACAGACGAGAGAGAGCATCCAGTTTAGTATTCCAGGATCCGGGCCAATAGGTCAGGGTAAAATTGAATCGACCAAAGAAGAGGGCCCACCGTGCCTTGCGGGAATTCAGTCATTTGGCTATCTGGATATAAGAGAGGTTTTTGTGGTCGGTCCACACAATAAAGGGTTGTTCTGCCCCCTCCAGCAACTCCAGCAACTTGGAAAAAGGCGCAGGGCCGAAATGATCCGGGAGGATGCGCTGGGAGAGGACTGCTCCCACTCCTGTATCAGAGGCATCCACCTCCACCATAAATTGCATAGATGGGTCTTGTTCGGTCAGGATGGGGGCTTTAGTTCGTTGAACGCCCGGTCGGCCTCGGGACCCCAGCAGAAAGCAACAGAAGGAGAGGTGAGTTTGGTTAGCGGAGACACTACCCTGCTGTAGTCTCCACCAGGAAGCGCTGTAACTGTTTGACAGAAGTGGGAATAGGCCACTCCAACACTCTCACCTTACACAGATCTGGCTTTACCTGTCCCTCTGTGATGATGAATCCCAGAAAACTCACAGTTTTGACATGAAATTCACACTTTTCTGCCTTGATGAACAAGCGCAGGAGAACCTGTCGGACGTGATGGGTGTGTTCTTTGGGGGTCCTGGAAAAGCTGAGAATGTCATCAAGGTAGGCAAACACAAAGTGGTTCAGAAAGTTTCTTAACATGTCATTATTAAGGCTTGGAACACAGCAGGGGCATTGGTAAGTCCAAAGGGCATCACTAAGTACTCAAAACGGCCCAGGGGAGTGTTGAAAGCTGTCTTCCACTGATCCCCATCCTTGACGGTAGTCGATGCAGGGGCGTAGAGTGTGGTTTTCTTTGGAGACGAGGAAAAATCCACCACCTACAGGAGATGATGAAGAGGGACGGATTATGCCTGCTGCCAGTGACTCGTTTATGTACTGCTCCATGGCCCCCCTCTCAGGGCGTGACAGGTTGTACAGTCGGCCAGTGGGAAGGGTGGCTCCTGGAATGAGGTCTATAGCGCAGTCATAGGGGCGACGAGGGGGAAGGGACAGAGCTCGCTGCTTGCTAAACTCCTCGCCAAGGTTGTGATACTGAGATGGCACAAGAGACAGGTTGGGGTGCTGATAGGTGATAGCAGAGGCAGAACAATCGACAAGTGGCAGGGCTGACTGTAGACATGAGGCGTGGCAGAGAGACCTCCTGTTAGGATTAGGGTTGTTCCCCTCCACCTTCCCTATGTTCTCCTGATTTTCCTTCTCCCTGTGTTCCTGTTTGTCTTGTCTTGTGTTCTATGTGTTGTATGTCTATGCTTGGGCAGGGCCAGCAGACCTCCTTCCCGCCAAATCCTGGAGCAGCTGTGGCTCATCAGTAATCATCCCTGCAGTGTTCAAATACCTGGCTCTACTCTCCAGTCTCCGCCAGATCGTTTTGTTTCCCACTGCGGTAACCACCTATGGGCCGCTTTAATCTCCTGATTAAATTTCGCTAGTGTTCTTGGTAAAACTGATTGCTGTATCTCTGTGCTTCAGACAAACCCTCCGTCCTGGGATCCATCTGCCCGGTTATCTCCACGCTGCCTCCCGTTTGGTCCATCTGTTTCCACAGACACCCCTGTGACGACTCCTGAGCCTTTCTCCGGGGATCTCGACAAGTGCCGGGGTTTTCTCCTCCAGTGTTCCCTGGTGTTCCGGCAACGGCCCCTTGCCTTCTCCTCAGATCAAACCAAGGTACATTATGAGGTGGGTTTACTGCGGGGACGGGCACTGACATGGGCGGAGGCTCTCTTCAGTAGCTCAGCCGGGGCACCACAGTCTTACGATATTTTTGTTTCTCGTCTGAAGTCTGTTTTTGACCATCCTGACTTTCACAGGAATGCCACTAATCGTTTGCTGAGTCTTCGGCAGGGTTCCAGAAATGTTGCGGTTTACTCCGTGGAGTTTTGGACGCTAGCCACCGACGCCGGCTGGAATGAGGAAGCGCTCCGGGGAGTTTTCATCAAAGGATTGAACGAGCAGGTGAAGGACGAATTAGCGTCACGGGATGACCCGGTTAATCTGGAGTCGCTCGTCTCCCTAGCTATCTGGTTGGACAATCGCCTCCGTGAGCGTCGGAGAGAGAGGTCGACTCGGTCTGCGGTTCCGGTTACTGGTCGCTTTTCCTCCTCGGGAGTGGGGGAACGGCAACCTCCGGAGACTTCCAGTCGTGCTCCATCTTCTCCCTCCCCAGAGGAGGAGCCGATGCAGCTGGGCCGAGCTCATCTATCACCCGAGGAACGAACGAGGAGAATGAGGTCGGGTGAGTGTTTATATTGTGGCCGGTCAGGCCATTTTATTGCCGCTTGTCCCGTGAGACCAAAAGATCGGGCCCGGCAGTAGCAGTGGGCGTACTGTCGGGCCAATCCCCACCGCCGGTCCAGGCTGTTTCCAGATTTCTTGCTCACGCCAAGATTAGATATAAGGATGTCACTCTTCCTCTCTTGGCTTTGATCGACTCAGGTGCGGAGGACAATTTTTTGGATAAGGAGCTTGCTGTGCAGTCTGGGTTTCCCCGTGAGGCGCTGGAACCCTCATTGACTGTGTACGTGTTAGATGGCAAGCCGTTAGCTAAAGTGAAAGAAAGCACTACTCCTGTGACTGTGATTATTTCTGGAAATCACAGTGAACAGATTCAGTTTAAGATCATTTCGTCCCCAGACACCCCTTTAGTGCTTGGCTTTCCCTGGTTAAGAAAACACAATCCTCAGATAGACTGGGCCGCTGGGAGAATCACGGGCTGGAGCACCTACTGTCATGCTCATTGTTTACATTCGGCCTTATCACCAGTAGAGGGCACCAAAGTTCCACCTATGGTCGAGCCCTTGGATTTGTCCACCATACCTCAGGCCTATCATGACTTAGCTGCAGTTTTTAGTAAGGAGAGAGCTTTGTCCCTGCCACCCCATAGGCCATATGACTGCGCTATAGATCTCCTCCCGGGGGCGCCTCTTCCCACCAGCCGATTGTATAACTTGTCACGGCCAGAGAGAGAGGCTATGGAGATCTACATTCGTGACTCCCTGGCGGCTGGGATTATCCGCCCCTCATCCTCCCCTCTGGGTGCTGGTTTTTTCTTTGTTTCAAAGAAAGACAAGACCCTTCGTCCATGTATTGATTTCCGAGGGTTAAATAACATCACTATTAAGAACAAGTATCCCTTGCCTTTAATCAATTCTGCTTTTGAACCGTTACAGGAAGCCACCATCTATTTCAAACTCGATCTCCGCAATGCCTACCATCTAGTCCGCATCCGGGAGGGAGATGAGTGGAAAACGGCCTTCAATACACCTCTGGGCCATTTTGAGTATTTAGTAATGCCTTTTGGTTTGACTAATGCCCCAGCAGTTTTTCAGGCTCTGGTAAACGACGTTTTGAGAGACTTTCTTAACCATTTTGTTTTTGTCTATTTAGATGACATTTTGATTTTTTCCAACTCCCAGTCTGAGCACACCCTTCATGTTCGTCAAGTCCTGCAGAGACTGTTGGAGAATCAACTATATGTCAAGGCAGAAAAATGTGAGTTCCATTCACCATCAGTTAGCTTCCTGGGATACATCATTGGGCAAGGGCAGGTGCAGGCGGATCCGGTTAAGGTGAAAGCTGTCGCCGACTGGCCCCAACCCACCACACGAAAACATCTACAGAGATTCTTGGGTTTTGCCAACTTCTACAGGCGCTTCATAAGGAATTTCAGCCGAGTGGCAGTCCCCATCCGATACTGGCGTTGGGGCAGTTCTCTCCCAACGTTCAGGTCCGGATAACAAACTTCACCCCTGTGCCTTTTTCTCTCGCAGACTCTCCGCAGCTGAACGCAATTATGATGTTGGGAACCGAGAGCTGCTAGCCGTCAAGATGGCACTGGAGGAGTGGAGACACCTGCTGGAGGGTTCTGAACTACCCTTTGTCGTCTGGATGGACCACAAGAACCTGGCCTACATCCAAACGGCTAAACGCCTTAACCCCCGGCAGGCTCGTTGGGCTCTATTCTTCGGCCGGTTCAACTTTGTGTTAACATACCGTCCCGGCTCTCGCAATGTAAAACCGGATGCCTTGTCCCGCATGTATTCTTCTGAGGAGACAGAGTCTGGTCCAGAGACTATCCTTCCCTCCTCCTGTGTGGTGGCAGCAGTGACTTGGGAGATCGAGGCAGCGGTGAGAGAGGCACAGCAGCGTCAACCGGACCCAGGTAATGGCCCACACGACTGCCTCTTTGTACCTGACTCTGTTCGTTCGCAGGTGCTTCAGTGGGTCCACACATCTCGCTTCACCTGTCATCCTGGGATGAGCCACACCCTGTCTCTCCTGAGGCGACACTTCTGGTGGCCCACCATGGAGGTGGATGTCCGCTCCTACGTTGCTGCCTGCACAGTTTGCGCTAGAAGCAAAGCCTCCCATCAACCACCCGCCGGACTGCTCCAACCTCTGCCGATTCCCGGCCGTCCTTGGTCTCACATCGCGTTGGACTTTGTAACAGGCCTGCCCCCGTCACAAGGTAGTACAGTTCTCCTTACCATTGTCGATCGGTTCTCCAAGGCTATTCACCTGGTGGCTCTCCCTAAACTCCCTTCAGCCAAGGAGACTGCTGAATTGGTTACACAGCATGTTTTTCGCCTGCATGGGATTCCGTTGGATATAGTGTCAGATCGGGGACCCCAGTTCATATCTCAGGTATGGAAGGCTTTCTGTCGGGGGTTGGGAGCAACAGTGAGTTTAACCTCTGGTTTCCATCCACAGTCCAACGGTCAGACTGAACGGGCTAACCAGGAGGTGGAGGCCGCTCTCCGGTGTGTCACCGCTGCTAACCCCAGCGCCTGGAGTTCCCATCTTCCTTGGATCGAATACGCCCACAACTCCCTGACCAGCACAGCTACTGGGGCATCACCGTTTGAATCCTCTTGGAGTTGGCAGTTCCCTCCATACAGGCTCACCTTCACCGCTGCCATAGAGTCTGGAGGACCACCCGTGCTGCTCTCCTCCGTTCCTGTGAGGCTAATAAACGTCGGGCTGATCTTCATCGGGCTGCGACTCCGACTTATCGTCCAGGTCAGCAAGTTTGGTTATCCTCCAAAAATATCAGTGCGGGCCGAATCCAGGAAACTCGCCCCACGCTACATCGGCCCGTTAACTATTGACCGTGTTGTCAACCCTGTAGCTGTCAGATTGAAGCTCCCCAGGACTATGAAGGTCCGTCCCACTTTTCATGTCTCTCAGTTAAAGCCTGTATCCTCCAGCCCGCTGTGCCCTCCGTCCACTCCCCCTCCGCCCGCCCGGCTCGTGGATAATCAGCCGGTCTACGATGTCCAGCGGCTCCTGGATGTCCGCCGTCAGGGCCGGGGTTTTCAGTATCTGGTGGACTGGGCGGGGTACAGTCCTGAGGAGAGGACGTGGGTCCCGCGGTCCTTTATTTTGGACCCGCAGCTGATCCGGGATTTTCACAGGGCCCGCCTTGCTAGGCCTGGTGGGTCGCCTGGAGGCGCCCCTTAAGGGGGGGGGGGTACTGTTAGGATTAGGGTTGTTCCCCTCCACCTTCCCTATGTTCTCCTGGTTTTCCTTCTCCCTGTGTTCCTGTTTGTCTTGTCTTGTGTTCTATGTGTTGTATGTCTATGCTTGGGCAGGGCCAGCAGACCTCCTTCCCGCCAAATCCTGGAGCAGCTGTGGCTCATCAGTAATCATCCCTGCAGTGTTCAAATACCTGGCTCTACTCTCCAGTCTCCGCCAGATCGTTTTGTTTCCCACTGCGGTAACCACCTATCGGCCGTTTTAATCTCCTGATTAAATTTCTCTAGTGTTCTTGGTAAAACTGATTGCTGTATCTCTGTGCTTCAGACAAACCCTCCGTCCTGGGATCCATCTGCCCGGTTATCTCCACGCTGCCTCCCTGCCCGGTCCTGCCTCCGTCTGCCCAGCCCACTCCTCAGCTCGGTCCACCAGGTCTCGTCCCGCTTCCCCCTGGATTTCCCCGGACCTGGCCACCGTGATTCCTTCCTCTCTGTATCTGTGTGAAAATAAACTGTGCTTATCTCCACCAGTGGGGTTTCGTGTTCTGCTCCTGGGGTCCTCTTGCCTAAACACAACACCTCCATTCAATAATCTTCCCAGTGAACCAATTGAGCTGGGGATTATGTCGTTTGAGCCAGGGAAATCCCAAAACTAGGTGGGAGTGAGGTGAGGAGAGGAGAGGTTCAATTGGATATGTTCACGGTGATTACCAGACAAAACTAGGAGCAGGGGTTTGGTGCGAGTGACACGGCCTAATAACTGTCCATCCAAGGCATTGACGATTGAGGAACCTCTAGCGCCTCTATAGGCAGGGCCGCTGGGCGAGCCAGGCCACAGTCAATAAAATTATCATCAGCACCAGAGTCAATCAAAGCACTCACAGGAAAGTTCTGAGTCTGATTACACAAAGTGGCAGGTAACAACATTCTGGTGGGGGAAGCTGGGGAAGTCCCTGTCTGGCTCACCTGAACCCCCACAATTAGGGGTGAGCCTTGTCTTTTAGCCGCCGAGAGCAAGTAGCAAGGAAGTGTCCCGTTTGACCACAGTACAGGCACTCGTCCGCGCTCATCCTCCGAAGGCGCTCGGCGGGGGATAGATGAGCTCGTCCCAGCTGCATCGGTTCCTCTTCATGAGGAGTCAATGGAGTAATCTGCAACACTACGGGAACCTTGTCTCAGAGTAAGCAGGCGATTGGAAGCGTCCTGCCCCGAACAGGATGGTCAAAAACCTTCCTCATTTCAGCCACAAAACTGTTATAAGAAAAAGTAAGCGCAGACTGTCGGTGCCACACTGCCGAAGCCCAATCTAGCGCTCTCTGTTCTAACACTAATGTACACTGAAGTATAAAAGCTTGACATTTACTATTTCCTATCTTGTCCTAACACAAATGAACTACCTGTGATCATATTTTAACAGTGAGGTCAAAGTGGTCAACAAGAGGCAGGCAGGTGGTGGCAAAGTAATGCCTGTCGAGTCAGAAGAACCTGTACCCACAGTAGTTTATCACTCAGAAAAAAAGGAACAGCATTTCATGAGAATCAAGAGCTGTGTTTGCATATTGTGGTCATGTGCACCTACCGCCAGTGACACTAAAACCACTGCTGCAACCTCAAAAAGGAAGCAGACTTGCTTTGACAGCAACAGCACTACAGTTTTTTGGTGGCACAATTTCTGCATTTGATGTAAAAAGGATGAAGCAATGATGATATGTACAGACATTGTGACTCAATGAAAACAAGGTTGTTTACAGTAAGTAAAGTCGTTACATTATAGAAATCCTAATATTATTTTGGAAAAGGACATTAACTTTCACCTATGTGTATGCTAGAGAAGCATCACTCATCAAATAACACCCCCAAATTGAAACAATCCTCCCTGACTTATGAACGAGCGCTGACCACACTCAGAGGAGATCAAGCTCACGCATTTGTCACAGCTCTGTGTGCGCAAGAAAGCATATAAGCAGGAGTAAAGAAAGATTTAAAATGTAGAATTTGTATTATTTGTACTGTGTTGTTTTTGCTTTATCTTCTACAGCTTCTGGAGCTGTAGCATGGCCCCCCAGCGAGGAGTTAACGCCGTTTTTCCCTCGCAGCAAAAGGAACAATGAGTCAGGACAGGGCTGATGAATGTCACACAGCAGTGACAAAATATGTGGTGAAAGTCCTAACCCTTTCAGCACAGTAGAATCCCCGTGCTTTATGTACAATACTGAGTGAAATAAAAACGTTCATATTTTTTAACAAAGATCTTCATTCCCCACCAAACAAACTACCGAAAAAGCGATCAGAGACTCTCGAACCTTTTGAATTAGTTTTTTGGCATGGTGTTGGAGGTTGCTGAAATTGTTCAAGGTACAACTGCTTGAGCAAACAGCAGGTGACACTGTGTTGCAGTAGGCTAGATGTCTGATTTTCCCTTATTGTCAGCTTGTGAAGAGAGAGAATTCTCTAGCAAGGCCAGGGTTGCATGAACAGCTTTGGTTTGATCAGAGAGATTTTTTAAGTTGATATGACAAAATTGTTAGCAAACAGCTGCCTATTTACACACCCAGCAGTTATGGAGCAACATTAGCATTAATATGGAGTCATGTTTGTGCCACCAGATGAATGTAATTCCAATATTCACTCTCCTCTTAGCTCTGTTTCAGTCTCCACCAACTCCTGAGGGAAATCTGGCTCTTTCGCTGCAAAATGTTTCACTATGTTCATTAGCTAGTCGCTAACTTTGTCTGACTGATATTTCACGTACAGAGATGAAACTTCCAATCACAGGTTATCTGCATTACAATTAGTTCATAGAAGCTTCTGTAACATGCTACTACATATCTCACAGTCCTGCTGTCATGTCATTGATGCCTGTTTGATCTGTTGGCAAAACTTTCCAGTGAACAATATTTCAGATTTTATCTATCTATTTAATCTATCTATATCTATATTTAGCTATCTTATTTATTTTATTGTTCTTTAATTCTCTCATGAATGAATGCTCTTTATCTTTGAATTATACACAACATGCAGCTCACACACACACACACACACACACACACATACACACACATACACAGTAGGTAGAATATTAGTGTTAATCTATGGGGTCCCAGTTTGTCCAGAAGATGGTGCCATTGACTTGACTATAGAAATTGAATTTTTGATTCTCAGATAGAGGAAAACCGACCAAATGTGTGCATTATAGCAGAAATGCAGAGTCAAACACAAGACTCCATAGGAGAACATAAAGAGAGACTGGAAAGGACAACATAACTGGACCCTGTGTCGACTAAAGTTAGTACACTGTCTTGATGATTTCACTAACCCAGCCAGCCTCTGCCATGACAGGAGGAAACCAGTCACTCCACACGTGTCCTCTCAGCTGGCTAACTAGCCATCAGTACACCTACAAATCACCAGGTTTTGAAATACTTCCAAACCAAAAGTTGGCTGCTTGTTAAACCTCAGTGTCCAGAGTATTTCTACATGATCTGAACACAGAAAAACATAGCTAGTTTTTTTATACCTGTTAACCTAAAGTTAACCCAGTGTGTGCACGCTTGATGCATGCTGCTACTACAGTGACAGAGCTTTGATGATCAATCTGACGGTGCACACACACACACACACACACACACACACACACACACACACACACACACATGCAAACAAATAAATTGCCTCTCCTCCAACCCCAGCACATGAAACCTGTTGTCTTGTTGATACAGATGAATAAAATGCACAAGTTATGTCTTACATACAGGTGATTTCATTAGTTTTGGGGGAAGAAAGACATTTCGTAGGCTTTAACTTTACACTTATCATTGGGAGACATTGGGATGCTTTGATGGGAATCACAGCTAAATGTCTTTGTAGGATGTTGGCGTGGCAAGGCCCACAAAAAATAATTTACTCTTTATTCTGTCTGTCTAGTTTTGACTTGTTTTTCTTGTGTATCACCCTTACTCCTTACCCACCCTCTTTTATTCAAATGGGTTTCTCTTCCTTTATTTTGGGTTTCCGTTCCTCACACTCTAGCACATTTTATGACTCCTGAGATTGTCACATACATTTCCTTCAGGTAACAATGTCACCATGATAATGTGTTGGTTAGAATATATTTTTTCATTGCAATACACTGCTGACTGGAATCAGTTTTATGAAAAGTTCTAATAACAGTACTAAAATTCAACTTAATAGCACCTCATTTTGGAGGTAAATAGGATAAAAGTTGTCATTTAACAAAATTATTTTAATTGCTTCATATGTTTGACAAACTTAAGCACACTCTCCACAAAAGTTTGAACGGTTATGCATTTATTATTATGCATTTCAATGTTACGTAAACCACAAAATTACACAGTATTTTTGAAAATATAAAATCAGACAGACACCTGTGTTGTCTTTGTTGATGCTTTATTGGCAGATTGTGTAACTAACAAGAAAGAAGCAGAAGAAAAGGTGGATTATCAAACATGATTTCTCATACATTTAATTTGAGAAGCTGAGAACATACTGTATATAATTATTTTTACAAACAAAAGTCAAACGAAAGGAGATAGGGAGAGTAGCAGTGTAAAATATGCAATTAAGAACAAGCAAAATCATCTTAAAATCAAATCCTTATTCTCTTTTCATACCATCTCACACCAACTGCTGACCTCAACCTGATTGACTGATTGATTTAGCTTACTTCTTCCCCATCTCTCCAAGAAGGACCCCATTTCTGGTGTAGAAGACCTTGGCCAGAGAGGGACTCATGGGGGAGGGTATGTACTCTTGACATTGGTCACCACTAAGACTTTCGGCGCACTCTACTATGTAGGAGAAGAAGAAGGTACCACGATTCAACATGCAAGAGTCTCTGACCTTTCCTCTACGCAAATCAAAGGAACACTCGCCAAGCAGATCACTGTTCCAGTAAGTATCCTCGTCGTAAATACTGAATGTAAGTTTGTTTTTCATGTTGATGGTTATGGGTCCAAATTCAAATGTCTCCGACCATTTAGGATTGTCATTGTTACTTATGATGACAGTGCACTTATTCTGATCACCGTATCTAACCTCCACTGAACCATCTGTCTAATCCCACTTATCACCATACAGACCCTTTGCATAGAGCCTGAAGACCTTTAATGTGGCGAGACCTTTCCCAGCAGGACAGCAGTTTGACTGGATATTCTGATTACTGTTGCAAACACAAGCACAAGGATCCCTTTTGCTGGATCTGTGTCCAATCTTACAGGTTTCTGAGCATTTCTTCAACACTGCATTTTTCTTTCTCCACCTCTTGCTTCAGTCCGGCGCTGGCAGGATGACCACTTGGCAGTACGGTGTGCAGGGGCTTTATGTTGTATTGGACTACATCAGGTGTGTTTTTCAGTGAGTTAAGCCAGTTGTTATAGACAGAGGGGTTTGATTGGCCTTCAAGAGGAAACGCTCATTAAATTTGCTACTGAAACTTTGGCTAGAGCCTAACTTCTTCTTCTTTTCCTGACAGTGTTTGTACATGGCGTTAATGCTGGCACTTTTTGCAAAGCTAGCCGAGGCCTCGACTGACAAACAGTCACTGACTTCTGTCGCCGTCAGTCCGCACATGGTTGCCTCGCAGGTCCTGACAGAAGTGATGGCCTTTATCTCCCCTCCCAGAGACACTTGTGTGATGAAATGTGTACCATATGTGTCGATCAGATTGCGATATAATACCTCTGTTTTACATGAATATGGAGGGAGTTCATGGCTAATTCAAATTCATGACTCAAGGGAGGTCTTGTTGCCAGTCTGTAGCTGTGAAGCACACATAAATTAGTTACAGTCTATTATAGTCCCATTTTATTCACATGCCACGTCAGTTGCTGTTGTTATAGGTAACTATCCCGAACACTGTAAAACAAAGCATTTCTCAGTGAACTGACTAAATAAATTCAGAGTTAATAATAGGAAGACAAACATCTGTCCACATACTCACCGGTAGAAGTAGTAGACAGAATGGCGAAAGAAGGTGTAGCGGTCTTGTTTGGACTTTTGCATGCCAAAGGTAGATTCTCTGGAGTGGGAACCTCCAAGGCCAACCCCAACAGTGACATTAGGGTCTACAGGTATTTCAAGGCCAATTTTCCAGTCATTGGACACAGATGATGTGGAATCATTGACAAGAGTTTCGACAGAATCGTACAGTATACTGGAGACCTTTAAACTGCACTTGGGGAGGTTTCTCCAGTCCACCACAGCAACTGGGACCTTCTGGCTCTCTCTATTCATGTAGCTGTTTCTGTAAAGCCTGCTTGTGCCGTTGCCAAGGTTCCATGTTTCAGTGTCGATGACATAGGCACCTTTCCGCTCCATCGTGACGATGTCGAAGCCTTCTCCACCCAGATTGTAACCAGGGACAAAGTGAGCCTTTTCACACTCCTGCGGTGTACCACTGAAGCTTACACTTGATGGCAGACACAGAGGACTCCATGCCCAACACAGGAGCATGAGATGCCACAGCCTTGCCATCTGTATGGAAGAAATAAAATGCGACAGACGGTAAGAGGCATGGAAACAAAAACAGTTCAACAATGCAAACTTTGTAAAATTTCAGTATAAATTGGATGGCACTAATTTAACTAATGAATAGGTAGAATTTGATGTCAAAGATTACTCAACTCAAACTATTAGTTTCAGATAGATAACTCAGGGGTCTTACCGTGACTGTTGACAGCAAGCTCTGTTCAGTAGTTTACAATATCTGACCTATGATATAGTATTCATGTGGAGGTGGAGTCTTGATTGCCTGCATGATTCTCACATGTTATTTTTAAACTGCCTTTTAGCCTTTTTATATCTATTGTAAAAATGTGTGACATACTTTCTTCACACCCTATCAAGATGAGAGATAAAATGAAATTTAAATAGTCACATGGGGAAACTGGTGTTTTGTGGTAACATCTTAACATGTTACAGCAAGTGAATATAAAAATTAATTAAGCATATAGCTAGAGAAGGAAAGTAGAAAAGTTAAAATGATCACATCTGAATTATAAATGTAAAAATGTAAAATATTATTGTTGTGATTACTGTATGAAGCGTGGATTGTTAAGATGTCCAGCTCAAATGTATCTCTGCCAAAATTAGCTGCAAACAATGTTATAAAAGCACATTGTTTTTATGGAGGTACAATCAATTTTTTAAATAATTGTAATGCAAGTGGCAGACTTCATCTCAAAGTTAAATTTCTTGTGCCCTGTCTAGGGGTGGCTATGTGACATGACTAGCGGAGAGGACCCAAATGCAGGACACAGACACCGAGCCGGAGGAACAGTTAGTGGGTTTATTGTTCAAGGGAGGGGAGAAGTTGGCTGGTGGGGCTGGTGGCAGCCGGACCGATGGAGGTGAGTGGGAGACCGATGAAAAGGAAGGCGAGGCTGGCTGAGGCAGAAGGCAGGCAGGCAGGCAGGCAGAGAATGGTCCAGGGAAAAACACTAGAGACAAGAGAGAACAGTTAACTAGAGACAAGGCACAGCGAAGCAGGAAAACTAACTGAAGTAACTTTAGTTAGTGGCCGAATACTCAAACTACCACGGTAGCTGACACAATGATCTGGCGACGAGTGGATGGCAAACCAGGGTAGATATACTGCAGGCTGATGAGTTGATGGGTGGCAGGTGCGCTGATTGATGCACAGCTGAGCGGGAGGTGAGATGACAGCCCCGCCTTCCTAATAAAACACACAGACACAGACAGATGGCACAACACACAGGAGGGAGGGAAAACACACCAGAAACATAAGGAAACCCACTGAGCACGGCAGAGCCGTGACAGGCTAAGGCTGAACATGAGATAAAATCATCTCCCTTAGATGCCTGATGACCTGAGATCTATTATTACTGTGTGTACATTCAAAACTAAACTGAAAACCTTTCTGTTTTGGCTTATGATATGTTATTATATATGTGTGTGTGTGTGTGTGTGTGTGTAGGTGTGTGTGTATGTGTGTGTGTTGGGGGCTGGGTAGTTGGCAGTGTTGTTCATATATTTTAATCCCATTGTAGAGTAGTCTGGCTCGAATGAGTAGGAAGGTGGTAGGTAGGCAGACTCAGCAGACATTTTGTTTTCTAAGAGGTGAATGTTTATTTACAGTGCTCTCCATAATACAGGAAACTCAGGGGGGAAAAAACACAAGAAAAATCACTCAGAGAACTAACTTATAACAAATTAAACTAAGGCCTCTGTTTATGGCAGCACAACCTCACCTCTCCTCTTGAGGAGCAGCAACCTAACTGAATATATAGGGTGTTCAATTAGCACCTAGAGTGCTGCAGCCAGTACCACAAAAACAAAGGTTGACCTCCACAGTAACCTTAATACAATGCAATTCCCTACCATTCTTGGACTCCTTTATAAGCTCAGTTACGTTTCTAGTGGGCTGTAGGTCAGTAGTCCTACACACTACTTCAGCATACATCAAACACAAACGAACATTCCTTTCACAAAAGAAAAACCCTCCACTTGGTTTGGCCCCGTGATGTCAGCCATGACATCACCAACACCATAAAAATCCCTGGCCCTTTAACAAAAGCAGCATCACACTCTGGAGTCCATTTGACCTTGATAGGGCTGGATTTACGAGTCACATCACTAAGAACAGTTGACCTTGCAGAGAAATTGGGGATGAAGCGAAAGTACCAACCAGCCAAACCCAGGAATGATTTTATCTTCCTCTTAGTGGTTGGAGGGGGATACGCAGCAAGGGCATCAATCTTACTCACCTGAGGGCAAATGACCCCACCCCCAATGATATAGCCAAGATACTCCACCTCTGTCTTGGCAATGATGACCAATCCAGCTTTATGGATCAGTTAAAGGACATCAGAGAGGTGTTGAATGTGATCCTCCCAGGCCTCACTGAAACGTTGCTGGAGCTCTGTGCAGTCCAAAAGGCATTGTTCTGAAATGATAGAGTCCACTGGGGACCCTAAACGTTGTTAAGTCTTTGGAAGATTCAGTCAATGGCACCTGCCAATACCCTTTACAAAGGTCAAGTGATATTTGGCATTTCCCAAGCGCTCAATCAACTCCTCTACCCTTGGCATTGGGTAGGCATCAAAAGCAGAAACAGCATTCAGCTTAGAGAAATTTATACAAAATCTCTGTGTCATCTTTCTTGGGAACCAGCACCACTAGACTATACCACTCACCTCTAGATGGCTCAGTGACCCCCATGGCAAGCATGTCTTCAATCTCCGGCTTCAGTGCAGGCATCATCTTAGCTGGAACTCTGGAGGTGGTGTCCCTGATGGGTTGTTGGTTGGGACAACAGAGCCATATGTCATGTTGGATGAGATCTGTGCAACCTGGCTTGGTGCTGAAGAGCCCAACAGGCATGATGGCCTCTAGCTCCTCCTGCTGGTCTCCTGCTAGATGACTCAGATCTGGGAATGACTCTTCATCTGCAGAGATGAACTGCTCCTGGGGTTCCTCTTCTTCAACCACTGTCCAAGCCCACAACTGTATTGATGATGCAGGTCTGTCCAGCCATTCCTTCAACAAGTTAACATGAAATACCTGATGCTTCTTGTGGTGATCTGGCATGCACAGTTCATAGGTGACAGGACCTACTTTCCTGTTGATCACATAGGGCCCCTGCCACTTGGCTAAGAGACCACTCTCTGATGTCGGAAGGAGAAGCAGAACTTTCTGGCCCTCTTGGAAGAACCTCCAGCATGCCACTTTGTCATAGTTCTGCTTTTGACGGTGCTGAGCACTGACCAGATGAGTGTTGGCCAGCTCCTGGAACTGTTCAAGCTTGTCCCTCATCTTCAATACATACGAGAGAACACTGCATTGGATCTCAGGTTTTGGTCCCTCCCAGGCCTCCTTTAGCACATCCAGTGGACCCCATACTGCATGACCACACAGGAGCTGGAAAGGAGATAAACCTGTTGATGCTTGAGACACCCCTCTGTAGGCAAAAAGTAGAATGGGGAGCCATTGGTCCCAGTCTGCCCCTGAGTCTTCCACAAACTTCCTCAGCATGGATTTGTGGGTTTTGTTGAAACGTTCAACAAGGCCATCTGTCTGCAGGTGGTAGGGACTCATCTTGACTCCTCTGATCCCCAGCAGTTTGTAGACTTCCCTCAGAAAGTTAAAGGAAGTTAAAGGTGAAATTGGAACCCTGGTCAGTAACGATTTCTCTGGGGATCCCAACCCTAAAGAACATTTGTATTAGACAGTTTGCAATCTGGCGGGCCTTGACCTTTCTTAAGGAGAATGCCTCAGAATATCTTGTAGTGTAGTCACACACTACTTAGACATACCTGTGCCCTGCACTGCTCCTCTCCAATGGGCCTACAAGGTCCATGGCAATGCGGTAGAAAGGTGCGTCTATAACTAGCATGGTGATAAGTGGAGTCCTGTCACTCTTCCTCCCTGGTGCTGTTAACTGGCACTGTGAACAAGATTTGCAAAACTGAACTGTGTCAGCAAACTGCTGTGGCCAATAAAAGTAAGTTGTCATTCTCGTGAAGGTTTTGAGTTGGCCTAAGTGACCTGCCCAAGGTACAGAATGAGCTAGCTGCACGACTGTGGCCTTGTTCTTGGGAACAACCAACTGGTTTCCCACCCTGCTGTGACGAAACAGTTGCTCACCCTTTAAGAGAAAGCCCTCCCAGACTCCTTCTGTGACCTCAGTTGAAAAATAGGGGTGCTAGAGAGGGGTCATCACTTTCTGGCTCTCGAACTGGCTTCACAAACTTTGTTCCCCTCACCTTATCGTGTCTCTTCTGCTCTCTGCTCTTCTTTGCACAACTCTGTCTGGAACCCTCCACCTCTGGAATTTCACTACCTGCAAAAGGTAACTCACTCCAACCTAGATCTGGCTCTGAGTGGAGCTCACTATGTTTGTACCTGGTGACTGCAATCATACCCTCACATGAAACACTGGGGTCCTTTTCCTCCCCCCTGGCTATCAAATCTCGAAGGATGGGCAGATCCCTGCCTAACACCACTTGGTAAGTAAGTTGACCCATTATTCCCACTGACAGTAAGTACTGCTGGCCATCAAGTTGAATATTGACCCTGGCTAAGGGGTAGTCTACATTGTCACCGTGAATACACCAAACTTTAACTTTACCACTGAACGTGACATTCCTGGGAAGACAATCCTGCCTGACAAGAGTGCAGCCACTACCTGAGGGCAACACAAGACTTTTCCTCAATAAAAACACAAGTGGTGCGTTCTTCCTCTTGCTGAGAATGTAACGACTCTGGTGAAAAGCTTGTGTATGTTTTACTAACCTGCTGACCTGAACATTCTGCCTTAAAGTGACCTGAATGACTGCAGGAGTGACATACTGAGGGGTCCCTGTGCTTAAATTCCTTAACGCATCTGCTAGTTGTACTCGGGGAACCTTGCTATAAGTTCCTGAATCTGTGCCCATTCCCACCCACTGTCTTACTCGATGGTAGAGGTGTTGGACTGGGTCTGGGAGTGGTGCAACTTTTTAGTGGGCGTCGGGCAGCAAGGAAAGCTTCGGCCATCTCTGCAGCTTGCTTTGATGTAGTTGGGTTGCCCTCTTTTACCCAGGTGCAAAGGTTGGGGTTGAGGACTCTCAGGAACTGCTCCATCACGATAGCATCTCCTATTTGCTCCTTTGTTTTTTCTTTTGGGACCATCCACTTGTCGTACATGTCTTTCAGGCATGTCTGCAGCTCCTTGGGGGTCTCGTCTTCCTCCACAGCAGTGGAGTGGAACCTCAGTCGGTAAGTCTCTGCACTTATTTCAGATTTTTCAAGAATGGCACTCTTCACCTTCACCCATGTCAATTGTTTCCCTGTAATGAAATATGCTATGTAAATGAAATTACCCTGCCTTGCCTAAATCTCAAGAGAAATCTCTAAAATGATTAACCTAAGAGGAGAATAGAATAGCATTGAGGGCAGTGTAAGTACACAGTGCTTTTTACAGATGTAATGTGGGGCACGGTATAACTTAACACTTACCCTTTCCTGATACCTGTAATGCATACTGTATGCTGCCATGATATTGTAATTTAAAACTGGAAATTTAACTTAATATATTATGAACTGATATTGTGAAATGATACAGGTGATCCTCTAACAATTCATCTAGCCCCACCATGAGGTTGACATTTTTGTTTCTGTGTGAAATGTCAACTATTTGGTGGATTACCATAAGATTTGCTACACATATTCAAGGACCCCAGAGGATGTATCCTAATGACTTTGATGGTCCCCAGCAGGTGAAATCTATTCGATTATTAGATGGATTCAAATTAAATGTGGTACAGATATTCATGTATCACAAGGAATTAATTGTAATAACTTTGGTGATCTTTATTTGTAGGTGTACAAACATGACAGTAGAACTGTGCTCTCTGTTAGTGCTGCAAGTTTTCAGATGCATTCCACTGTAAAGCACTACAAAACAATCTCTAAATTGAATAATGTGTGCAAAAATGTGTGCAATAATAAAGTATAAGATTAAAAAAATCATCACAAGAAGCAAAATTTGTACGCAATTCTTTCTTTTTACAGTTTGAACAGTACTCATAGCAGCAGTGCGTGCCCTGAAAGAAAAATTTGTCTTTGCGGGTTTAGCTCTTTAAATGCAAACTATGTACAATTAACATATTCGCTGTAAGAAAATCATCTTCCAGATACAGTACAGGTATTTGTTACACCTTGATTACACACAGGTGATCTCCATTCCAGTTAATATGTGACTCTAAAATAGACCAGTAATGATTTAAATGTGGCATTGTGTAATGAATATGTATGCAATCATATGTCTAGCATTTTATGTTTGTATTTTTTTAGATCAATTTGATGTCTTTTTCTGTTGATCCTAATTATTATCCATTGTGATTGAGTGTAAAACAATTAAACATCAAAAATTCTAAGTGGGGTGAATGTTTTCTTTGTAAATACATGGTGGTTGAACAAAGGCCACATTTAATTATAGTGCTCATAGCATTTAGAGTAAAAATCACACTTCAGAATAGTGACAGTCACCTCAAGAGATGCATACAAGACTTCCTGTGTCACATGATGCACTCTGTGCACTCTGTCAGTGCTGCAGGTTTGCAGATGCATCCCACCTTAAAATACAACAAAACACAAGAATATATTGACTGATGTGTGAAATGATCTCAGAATCTTTTTTTTGCAAGTTTGTCATGTAAATTTGCTTCATGTTGGATTCATCATGGCATTCCAGCAATTCCTCCTTTTACTATATGAATGTACAAGACTCAATCATAGCAACCCTGCTACAACACATGAACCAAAATGTCACACATTTGGTCTTTCGTCAGTTTTGTTCATCTGACGTGTTTCACACTTTGTCTCATGTGGTCGACCTCTTTAACTAGAATGAGGAAGCTTAATTTCTTTCCAGTAGATCTTATATTTTTATTATTTTATTTATTTTTTGTGATGAAGCACCACTCCAAAATGATTAAAACAATTATTATTGTTGTTATTAAGACTGAACTAAGACCTTTGTAACTTCTGTTGTGCTTCATAAATAATAATAATAATTATTATTATTATTGATATATAGTTTTTAGATAGAAATTATCTATTATTTATTTGGGAGGTTGCACTTCCAACTTCTGATGACATTAGCTCATGTTCCTGTTAAGTTTGAATGCACTTATTGTGAGTCACTTCGAACAACTTCTGCCAAATGAATGTAATGTAATGAAAGGCAAGTTACATTTTTGATCAAGAAACAATGTCTGCATAATATACAGTTCAGTCAGACAACTCACATTTGAAATGTTTATAATAGAAGCAAAACATAGTTAGAGTTTGGTGTCTATGCTCCGACCTCATCACTCCCTGCAGATATGTTTACATAGAGATATTGGGGAGTGATGAGCAAATATCTTAAACCCCTTAGCTGGAAAGATGGGAAATTTTGCTGTTTAAATAGATCACCAAATTGGCATAGTGTGTTGGCTGATGATGGTTGTGGAGAGTGAGGTATGTCATGTGTGTATAGCAATACAGCTCGAGTTGACTGCGTCGTTCCATTACTTTTACTTTCTTTTCCAGTAAGGCAGCGATATAATGCCACAGGTGTTTGTCTGTGAATGTACAGCATATGTCTATATAAGACCCGACTAGACTGTTAGTAGCCATCATAGGCCGACATTGTTTTATGCTCCAGTGAGCTGAAATTACATTAACAGCTCTACTGCCAGTTAAAACAGCTATGTGTAAATGCCATCCTAAGTACTGCAATCAGAGATAAATTCAAAAAAGACATGGTTGGGTTATTTATTTATTTAATCCCTAGCCTCAGTGATCATCACAACAACATCCAGTCACACAAAAATCAAATTTAATTTCAGGAAATATTCTTTATCATTCCCCCATTAAAACAGCCTTCACAATCCCAACATTACTGCCGTGGATAAAAATCTTTTAGGCGTTCCAAAAGTACAGTTTAGGGTGCAACTGTCAACAGGCAGCAATGATATGTATAATGTACACATATTACACAAACTAGAACACGTTAATAAGCACACTAAGCATGTATATTATGATGAAGATTTTTGTCAGCATTAGAAGATCTGTACATTGTGTTCTGCAAGTAAAGAGGTACTTATAGTTAGTACAGACGGGGTTTCCTGCCACTGCATCTGTGTTCATAACATGAAGATGTTCACCCTCTTCTGCTGCTCATCCAGTGCTACAGGCAGCCTTTCATCTCTACTCAAATACTTTGGGACCTCTGCTCTGAAAAGTTGCATTTCATATTGTTACCACAGAGGGGCACTAGTTCCATGCAGAAATGACGTGAGATATTCATAACAGCTTATAAATACATACATTATAGCAAATCTTCAAGCTTATGATATATATCAGGAACCTTCTGTGTTTCTCTGAGCAGGAATCATTATTAATATCTAATGTTGTTGAAATCATTTGGAAAAATAATTAAGCAATTAGGTGACAGGGTTGCTGTCTGGCAATGAAAGAGAACAATTTCAAAAAGTTCTAAAGCTCAGGTGGCTGCTATCTATCCATCATTAGGAAACAGCTCCCACAAAGTTTGGTTTGGCACAATAAAGTACATTTTTGTCCAAAGGAATAACTAAAAAACTACTTGTTACATTCAAATATGAGATGATTGAAATAAATTGCAAAATGTTGGCAAATGAATACAAACCCGCAATACACACATTACAGCGATGATTCTGTAGTGACAGGTTACCACTGTTTATCATCGTCTGTCTTTGTGGAGTGTGTCTTCTCCCTTCTGTCAGAGCAGATGTTTTTGAACTTGAGTTGTGTGACATGAGGGAATTGATGTATCCACCGTCTATTTATAACAGAGAGAGCAGGTGTGCTGATACAGAGAGGCAAAGTGATTGGTTGGCATCTTTAGAGGACTCTTTGTGCTTGTGTAAATACATACACACACACACACTAGGAGCATACTTGCATCTGCCCTATGAAAACATGTATGCACACAAACATACACACACACATTTATTCTACATAGGAAACCTTTTTACAATGTAGTCACATGCATGCATGCCCATATGTAAACAAGACAAAGGCATTCCTATGCATACATCCATTCAGACAATAAAAGATTTCCAACTTGCTGCTGGCACCTACACAGATATCCAAACACTCATTTCCATCCAACTCAAATACATTTCCAAGTGTTGTCAAATGAAAAGGAAGACAAGATGCTCTTCACAATATCAGCTTCTTCTCCCCTGAGGGTAGAGCAGATCCACACCCACAACCAGATCCTCTGAGCAAAACTTCACTCAAATGATCTACAGCATTCAACAAATCAACAGATCTTGTCTTAACACAAATGCTGCACAGGCAGCTTCAAACACCATGCAAACTATTCAGAGAACTACCTGTGATCATATTTTAACAGTGAGGTCAAAGTAGTCAACAAGAGGCAGGCAGGTGGTGGCAAAGTAATGCCTGTCGAGTCAGAAGAACCTGTACCCACAGTAGTTTATTACTCAGAAAAAAAGGAACAGCATTTCATGAGAATCAAGAGTGGGAGGAAGATAGCTGTGTTTGCATATGCTTTTTATTGTGGTCATTTGCACCTACCTCCAGTGACACCGAAAGCACTGCTGCAACCTCAAAAAGGAAGTAGGCGAGGTCTATTTTGACAACGACAGTGCTACAAAATATATTCCAAGAGATACTATTTAGAAGTTTTACTCCATCTGTAAACCGGATGAAGCACTGGCGAACAGAACAGAGAGATGGCGTGTGTTTTTTTATGAAACCTGACGTTTCAAAAGAAGATTTGTTTGAGGTGACTGTTTCTGTGGACTGCACTGGACTATTCTTCAGAACTCAACATTAGGTGGATATTTTGGGAACAATACAAGCTGGTTGACAAAGCTTTTGATTACTTACAAGATTTTTTAAATAAATGTAGAGGAACTGAGACTGAGGTATTATCGGGCACATTTAAGGATATCTTGTCTCTTGGATACTGGATCACTCAGATTCAACACTGTGACAATGCCTGTGATTGTACTAGAGGCCAGAGACTTCACCAGTCCCCTTTTTTTGGTGCGGACATGGGAAGTATTATCCGGCTGTACCACCTTCAGTCTTGTGGCCTCGCTGGAACCTTCAGAGTTAAACCACCAATACTGCAACATATTCTGGATCTTCTGCATGTTTAGCTGGTGCTTCTTTTTCACCCTTACACTCCTTATCCATATTCTCAGCATCATCCAGTTTCACAGCCTCATCCCAATATCCTGGAAGAACCTGACCATGACAGTGGCAGTCTTAGGAGCACTGATGTGTCTCAGTGCCTCTGTGGTTTTCCCTTGGATCATCATGGATCATCAAGGGGTGTCGCCGCGTCCTGTGGCTGCTGCTGTGGCATCCTGTCTCACCTTCCTGGCCTACACCTCAGAGTCCTACGTTCTTCGCACCCAAGTCCATGAGCAAAGAGGCTACATGGGCAGCATGCCTGGTCTCCTCAAGACACTCCAGCTCTGGGGAGGCTGTCAGATGATACCCCTGGTTGTGGAGGTGGTCTATGAACTGCATGGACTACATAGTTGGCAGCTGTGGGTCTCCGGCGTGTCATACGGTGTCTGTGTCCTCATGTCTCTAGTCACACTGGTGGTAATATTAGGGGACTTTGCTGGGCGATGTCTTCTACCTTTTGACAGATTTTTGGCTGGCTTCAGTCTGATTGGGGTGTTGCTCTACATGGTGGCCACAGTGATGTGTTTTACCAAGATACTGCAGCTGAGAGACTTTGAACAAGGAATCTCCAACAAAAGTGCTGAACTGGTTATCATGGAAACAGTGGTTGCCAGTATTACACTGTTAGCTTATACAGTGGACCTTGCCTTCTCCATTAAACTGTTGTGTGACAGGAGTCACGCATGAAATAACACATTAAATGTGTTGCATGTGAAGTTCATCATATATAGTCCTGAAAAGTTTAGGAGAAAATAATGTCTTTGGCAAGTGTATAAAAGTCAAACTGAATGGATATTTTGCTTTTAATTATTGCTGTGTAATCAAACTCTCTCTCTAGACCTATGACTTTCTAACTTATAAGACCTATACAAGTTGTTTACATATTAAACTTAAAGCTAAAACATTGTATGAAACTGATCACCATGATGGTTTTCTGGTGAGTTCTATAAATGGAGTTGATTTTACTGACATTTGAAGGAGTTACGTGCGATTTATGGTGCAGTTCACTATGACACACATACTGTACAACCACTAAACCTGGGTTATGTGACAGGTGCACAGACTCATAAGCACACAGCATCCTTTATGGACATAATATAAGTGGTGTATTTACTGTAGTGGTAACTGAATAGCAGTCACCACTGATAAAGCTTAAAATATAAACTGTTGACTGTGGACATATCATTTAGAATATAGGGCCTACAAAAATGAAGAAAACTGACACCAAAAGGTGCAGACTAATAATAAAAATGTTTCTGTCTTATCACTAAAAATCCTGAACTTTTCAAGTCTAATGTTTTCTTTCAGATCATAGAGATCAACTTTAAACCATACAAATCCAGTTTACATTAGCCTCGTTTAGTGAGATCAGTTGAAATTCACTAACACTAGGTGGCAACACTCTATTAGCATGTATGCCTGTTTAAATCACAGGACTGGATGTGTAGAATATATTATATGTTTTCCTACAGCAGAAATGCATTGGTCTTAACAATATTATTGTGAAGATTTTTGAACAGATAAATCACAAGCTTTCATGTACATAGATCAGTAAGACTAAATAGCTGTGGTTTCTATTCACACAGACAAGCTACGCATTACATTAATTTGCCTAACGTCATAGGCTATATACTTAACAAGATAACTTGATAAAAACATCTTCTAGTTTTTGTTGGATAGCTGTTTTGTAGGTCAAGCTATTTATTTAACATGGTCTCACAGCCTCGCTTAATTATGAGGTCATGTAGATTTGGAAATATCACCTACCTTTTTCGTATTGGTCTTGTTTCCTGCATTGATAAGCAAGAAAGAAATGGGCAAAATTGTAATTAACTTATTTACATTTTACACTGTTTACCTTCTAACATCTGCTCCAGGCAGTTAAAGAAGCTCCATAGAAAAATCGATCGTCAACCCTCGACCACGCAGCAAGCCAGTTATCCCGCTGCTCGGCCTCGATTACTCTGGTCTTGATAGACTGCTACGTTTTTTCTTTAAGGAACTGAGTCCAGTAAGTCAGTTGTCAACAGGCTGAGCGAGAAAACGAGCCGTTCATACACCTTGGTACGTGGAACTGATAACACAAACGTTACCGTACGTTAGAGAAAAGCCATTGGACTCGTTTTGGAAGTTCAATTTTGTTCGCTGCCTTTATCCAGACAAAAATGAAGTCCCTTGGACAAGGTAAGCTATCTTTGACTTGTCTGTTTATGAAACATTCTGCTAGTTTGGTGAAATGACCTCAGCCAGCAGGGACTTTAAAACACATTCGTGGTTCAGTTTTGTTTTAAGCTAGTTTTTTTTCTATTACTCCTTCTATATAGTTTAATATGAAGTCATATTTAAGCTAATAAAAGCAGAAAAAGTCTGTCATTTGACGTTGTTGTTAGGTCATTATCTTACCTGCATCACAAGACAGGCTGGTTTCACTGGTCGTTGTTAGGTTTGCTATTACAGCTCGACAAGTCTCTGTTTAGACCACGTTAGCATGCTTATTAGCCGATACAACACCTTCCAATAACGCCCATATGTTAACTGCTGCTGGAAACGCTTTTCATTGTTTGCCATATGGTTAAGTTACAGTCCACAAACATTGTACACAAATACTAGCAATGTAACTACTTTCTCACCAAGAAGCAAATACACTCCCTTTTATATTGTCAGTCTTTATGTTTGTGTTTTTACATCTGTAATGATTTAGCATTTCTCTTCCTGATAATGTGTTTCTCAGATGCCCCCTGAGCACCATGGACATGTGAAACTTGACTCTGCAGTAGGCAGATGCAAGTCCCAAGCTGGATTGAATGGCACTGAGGATACAAGGTAAGCACTTTGCCAGTAAATTTGAACTCATTATTGATTTCGGTTTCCTGAGCTACAGATGACCTTAGTGAGGGCAAAGTCTAGATAGACAGAGAGAGAAGGGACAGAGGAAGAGCTAACATATCTCCGGAGAATGACGATCAGAGTAGGAATACACAAAAACCTGTCTACACAAAATGCTTTCAGGGCTCAAAGGAAGCTTTAGGGGAATATCAAACATCAAGTCCATTTTAAGTGATATTCCTAACCTGAAGGAACACAGGGAGACATGTGGGGTTACAAAATATTGTGGTTGTCTTATCACATGGGGATCATAACGGCAAAGAGCAGGTTTGCCATCTTTGTCAACCACCTGCAGTGATGCTGGTGCATAAAACATTTTAAAATGTATTAGCTATCCACAAACCTGGCCTCTAGATGACTGACTGTTAAACAGCTTTTAGAAACGCCACAGACCTTGAGCGAGAGGAGAGACTTGTTTTGTATTCGAACAGTTTACAAATTTAGGCCGGTTTCCATCTGAAGTGTGGGCCTACATTTACACTACGGCCTACAAGTAAAGGCCCTGAAGTATGGATGGTTAGAGTCAATAGCAGCAAGGTGTTCTACAGGTTTCTTTGCACACATTGACCTCAAGGTATGTTTAAAAGTAACTTGCTATGCAAGTTTTCTATTTATAATGACCTCCTCCCCTTTAACCAGTTTACTCCTGACAGTGGTCTCGCTCTGGTTTTTCCTCTCAGTTTTTCTGCCATGTAGCTGTTGCTCTTATATAGAAAAACCTCAAAGATGTGCGCTAGTTGGAGTTCATTGCCTCCTAAAGGGATTTTTTTAACATCACATTAGTCACATTAGTGTTATAGGGGACAAGGCTACAACTGCTGCCCCCGAGAATGCTTATAATGGGCTGATTGTTTTGTACCTATAAATAGGTTTTTATATCCTTGGGCCAAAGTCATGTAATGATGATTTATTGATCACAAAATCTGCTGAAGGGATCTGCACCCTTCAGCCAGGCCATGGCCCAGTCCTACACACCAGACCATACTTTTTGGTGCTATATTGGGTTTCTGAAATTCCCTTTGTCTCTTTCTTCTCATAATAACTTATCACATGACCATTTGCAGGTCTCAGGTATATTGCCACACTAATATGGTCCTGACCCTTGCACTACAACAGTATTCTCTTTGTAAATCTTATTGAAGAGTCTCTTTGCTTAGACTTACAGTATGGTAGATTAAGTCTTGCTTTTAGAACCTGATGTGAACAAAACAGGAGGGGTTGATTGAGTGCATAGGGTCATTTTAAGTCCAGGCTAATTTAAAAGATAAAACTGGAGTAGTTTATTATTTTTTAGAATTACTAGCCTACAAATAAGAAATGTTTGTGTACCCAAATCCTGATATAGCATATGCCTACAAACACTTATGATCAACACCAAATAACAGTGAGAGTGCGTTTTTGATTTCTGGAAAGTACAGTGGCTCCAAGTTGGGCTGACATCATTGCACATGCTCTGAGACATCCTTCCATGGTTACACTGGTTTGATTGTTTTTTTGTTTGGTGGACCCACAGTGCCATATAACACAAAGTATTCAGCAGAATAAATGCAACAATGATGAGTTGAGAGGAAGCGACTACAGTTGCCCAAAATATGCATCTAAATGCAGTAGGGCAGTTACTTTGTTTTTTTTTATAATGGGTTTTGCACAAAAATAGATTTAAGATTTAAAGGAAACACAAGCTGTATCGGGCTTTGGCTACAAACATACCACTTATTGGTGGGATAAATTCATTGTTTTTTTGTTGGTAATAAAGAATATATTCACATGATGTGTTGATAATAAAAAGATAACATAATGCCAGTGTTATCCTTCACCTGACACACAGATAAGACACGGCACCAATACACTGTGTGCGCGTAGCCGTCATGTTAGAAAGGGTGAGTGAGAGAGGAAGGTGTGTTAGAGAAAGGAAAAACAAAAACAGGATTCTAACACTGTTGAGAGACAGGAGGTTTAGGGTTTGAGCAGCAGGTGCGGTGACCTTTCACCAGTCTTATTTTCCTCAAATGGAGTGTGTCATATTCATCTTTCATGCTGACACTAGAAACATGTGCTGCTTATCATACTCTGCACAGGAATTGGCCTACACCCCTGTTGACTGTGCACCTGCTCATAGCTTTGACTCACTTTGTGGCCTTCCAAGTTCTCAGCAGGTCTAACCTATTTTTATAAAATGGAAATTTTCTTGTTTTGGTCAAAAAATTGACCAGATGAGATATAGACAGTGTTATTTATATATATATATATATATATATCTATATCTTTACATATTTTCATATTTCATGGAATAGAGACATATGAATAAGAAACAAAGACCGAACTGAAGAAAATACAAAAAAAAAAAAACAATTAGGAGGACATAGCAATTTCCTATGTTTTTAGCTGTTTTTGACATGGCTAATATCCATGGTGACCATATGTCCATTCAAATGTCCATTTTCAGCTGTATTTTAGCTGTGACCTTTTCCATAATGAACACCTCTTTCACCTTTTGTTGCCATTGTTTTATGTTTGCGGGTAGTGGCTGCAACTGTAGGATTGTAATAGTTTTTTTTGGCTATTAAAAGTAGGATCCTTAATGAATATATTTTCTTTTTCACCATTTGATTTCCTAAGAGGATGCCTAAGATGAATAACTTTGGGTCCAAGCTTAATTTTGTATCCAATATTAGTTGTGTTTCCTTTTTAACATCCTCCCAGTTTTTATAGAGGTTTGCTGCCTATATAGCCCTCTTGAGGACAGCTGATATGGAATTAACCTGACAACTTGACTACCTTGTACTTTCACACCTTTGCTGAAATTGACACTCAATGGCCCATTATAATACAGTTCAATGGCACCTTACAATAGAGTGTAATTTCAGTTTAACAAATGAGACCATTTGTCTGCTTGATTTAAAAAAAGAAGGCTTTTAGATATTGCCAAATATTTTCCCACTGTGATCTGTTTTACCTGTGATCCAGATCCAGAAACTTTTAAGAAAGTCTAGTTCAGTTTGCATTCTGTCATATCATATGCTAACCTGATTTGGTCTGTGGCTCTTTAAATGGTTTTCAGGCTCCTGACTCAAGGCTCATTTGGATTAAAATGAATACAAACCAAGCCTCCTCTTCTAACAGCACAGCCCTATGATTTAATTAATGAGGGGTGGTTGGTGCCTTTCATCAGGGTTGCTCGCTCACTGCTTATTCAACTGGCCTGTCACGCTCCCTTAGACAAGTTTTCTAGTCTACATGTATGCAGAGTTGTTTGACTGAGAGAATTTACCCTCATTATTTTTTCTTTTATTGAGAGAATTCACCCTCCTTTTTTTGTTTTTATTGAAGTGGTGGAAAGACTAGACAGGTGAATGTCCATAAACACTGCCTCAGCGTAACACAGTTAGCAATCTTGAAAGCAATGCAAAGGCAATAAGCTGAGCCTATTGTCACATGAGTGTGTGCTTGTGGAGGCAACTTAGTTTTTATCGGAGCAATGTGTCCAGGGCTTTGTTGGACGTGATCGTTCCAGAATTCCACATAGGGGTGTGTCTGTTGATTGTGACTGAACTGTGATGTCTGTCAGTAATATACTGGTAGTGCATAGGACAGTGCAACATATATACAAAGCCAAGATATGTGTATACATACTTTTACTCATAAATAACTCTAGATCCATATCTGTGTTGGCATTATCAGTTTTCCTTGCCTACAATAGGGAAAGTAAGATCTGCCATTCAAAGTTGCAGATACTTGTAAGTGTTTTGTTATGTAGCTAAGCGTTGCTTCTCCTGAGCTTCCTCCTCATTCAAGCAGGTACCAACAAACAGACAGGTGCTGCTCCCTCACCTTTCCAACCATTAAAATAATGGCCATTACTGAGACATCAGGAGAACGTGTCAGCCTGCCAGCCAGCCAGTACCGCTCACAGGCCTGTTTCAGGTGCTGTCTCCATTGTGCGCTGACAGTACCATTCATCTCACTACCGTCACAATAATCACTTGTTAGCAGAGGAAAGAGACAGAGGCGAGGTGGGAGGTGGGAAGATGTATAAATATAGCCTGTCTATAAATATGACTTCAGAGTTTCTCACTTGAAACTGAGACATTATTCACAAAGCTACAGTACATTCACAGGCAGCATTCTGTGTGAGAGCAAAAAGTCTGAGCATCAGTGAATTCATTTGCTGTTTTAATTTGGAATAGTGTAGCTATCTTTAAATTAAAGCCACTCCTTTAGAATTTCAAGCAGTCATTCACCATGATCTACAGATTAATCTGGAATACAATGACATAACACCATTTCAGTCTCCCATCAGCTGCTCTCACACTCTAACAATGTGGTCTTTTGTCATTACAGTTTGGCTGAGAAATGCTTTGCCCAATTACTTTCACTTTGTCCAACACTGATAACAATACATGTAGGATTACTGCATTCCACACTCTTAGTTAGGTTTCTGTCTGATTTATAATTGTTGGCCAGGAGTGCACAATTGCTGCAAAATTGGAATCCTGATTATTTTGAGAGATACATTTGAGAAATTCTGGTGGAAAGAGGAACCAATTCTTTTAAGCAACATCTTAAGTAAAATCATTAGTTTTATACATTTTGATAAAATGTGCAGCCCTACAATATTATTATTATTATTCCCATCAGTGTACCTCAAAGCCTGCTGTTGTGGAACTGTATTGGGTGGCACAGAAATTGAATTACTCCAGACAGATAAGGCAGCCAGTTACAGGTGTGGTGAGTTTCATCAGCAACAGGAAAAATCCACAGCCAAAAGGTTCATTCTGCTTTGAGACAAAATCACATAGTGTGGAGGTTCATGCCATTGTCTGGTTTTCATTCTGTCTTTGTGGAAATTAATGAATGTAGTATGTTGGCTTTTGGCATGTACTGTGAACTGTTTGGGAAAACAGAGGAGTCTTTGTAGAGAGAGACAAAGCAGGAAGTTGGTCCAGTCCTCTCCTGGGTTTGACCAGATGTGGCTAGCTGGGCAGACGGCTGCCCCAAAGGCCTGGATGCAGACTGTGGCTTGGCTTACTGCACCATTCCCATGTTCTTGTGTTGGCTAGAAGACTTAGTTTCACTGGGACTTGTTTTTGAATGAATATTTTGGTACATATAAGCCTGTTAGGCTGACAGTGCTAGTTTGAATAGTATATAATATATAATAATAGAAAACAAACAAACAAGTGCAGACAAGGTACAGTGTAGCGTTTCTCCATTAGTTTACTCTGAAATATAAACCATTACTAAACCAAGTACTAGGCTAAGGCCTTATGAAAAGAGCCCTGGTTTGTCCTGATAGCCTGTCTGCAAAACATGATTACATGGTTGACCTCATGCGCTCAATAAAAACATCCTCACTCTTCCTTGTTCCTATAACCAGTGTCTTGTTTTTAATGACTGACTTGTTTTTAAGAACTGAACATGTGACTAGCTGCTAGGTTATTGAATAGATAAAAACTAAACTAAAAAGAACAACAAAATGAAAACTTGTTTAAAGTGCTGTTAAGAAGAATCATGAAAGTCCTTTAGTTTGAAATTGAAAAGAAGAGATGTGTCTCCTGTGGGAGCCACTGTTAATGTTGTCCGAGTCAGTATCTGTAACTGGATCAGAGAGGCTCATCTCTGTGCTTGATCTATGCCACGGTTTTGTCACCGCTGCAGCCAAGGAGTTCATTCAAAAATAATGAGGGCTTGTTGATGAGGTTAAGCAGTTAAGTGAGAAGTGCATTATTTAACATGAACAACATGTGGGTCAGTGAACTGACTTGGTTTGAAATAGACTGATCCTTACAGAGTATTAACTGCTTTCAGAAACACAAGGCTTCTCTATGTTCTTTGTAATTAAAAGCAATTAGCAGTGTATGGTCTGGGTATTTGGGGTTGTGTAAAACCAGGATCACTGTGCAATGAAAGGCTTCTGTTACAGTCACTTTCGCTCTCTTTCTCCCTCTCTGTTTCTTAATACAGGATTTTTTTTAACGTCCTAGCCCTGGTGGACGCTCTGTCACATGCTCTCCACGAGGCAGTGTTTTCTCACTTTTGTGATCCACAACAGCTGAGCCATTGCAGGCAATAATTGAGCAATCCAACAGTCCTGATGGCCATTTGAAAACAAGTGTTGTTAACTCTTCCAAATCTGTCATAACGGCTTTGTCATCAGAAGGTTTGAATATTAGCAACAAGATGAAAAAACTTGTATTGAACAAGTTACTTCAATTCAGTTCTTATTTTATATTTATATTATATATATTATGTATTTCATAATTTCTTGTATCTGTAGTTAGAAAAGGGTAGTATTAAAGGGTAGGATGAGAATCTAGAGCTGCAACAATTAGTTGACTTATTGGCAACCATTTTTATAATTGTTTAACACTTTGTTTGTTTAATTGTTTAAGTCACTTTTCAAGCAAAAGGGTTAGTTTCAGCTTCTTAAATGTGAGAGATTTTTCACTTTTTTTGACATTTTATAGACAAAACGATTAATTGAGAAATTAATTGCCACATTAATCTATAATGAAAGTAATCGCTAATTGAAGCCCTCCTTATTTATTTTATTTTGTTTTTTGAATTTAGGAAAGGCTGATTATTTTATATATATGGATGTGATGTTTTTGATCGGTTTATTAGTTGTAATGAGCCCCAGTGTCATGAGATTCATTCATACATTTGCAACTGCAAGATTTCAATTAAAGCAGTGATAATGAGTGAGGCCAGAACAAATTAGCTAATAATATTGCTTGTTTGTGTTTTAACTGTGGCTGCGCAGGAAAACAGTGGTACACTGACCTTCCAATAGCAATAACATAATTATATTTTGTCAATACACTATGGTGGTTATCTTGTTTCAATGGCAAAGTGTGCTCTAGTTGGCAGAGAGACAGTTAATGCCCATAATGATCTCACCGCCTAACATTTCAATCCCCACCTGTGTCACCAGTTTGTCAGCATTCTTGAGAACAGTTTCGGTTCTGTTGGGCTGCTATTGTTTATTTGTCTCCAGAACCAGGAATCTGAAATGCATTTACCAGTTTACCACAGCCTCTTAGTCACGCAGTCACTCAAAAATGCCTGTTACACACATACAAAAACTCACACATACCTTTGACTCAACTAGTGCACTAGCTGCACTATATAAAAGCACATAATGGGCTCAAACGGGCACAAAGAGCCATTCTACAGAAATATCTTTAGTCATGTTAAGCTTTCTCCCACCTCAACATTTACTTTTTAATAAAAAACCCAGACAATGGGGCATATAAACCTTGTGCAGCTATTGGATATCTGCAAATTGTCATTGCCTTCAGGCTGTTAACTGTTAGCTACTGTGGCTGCAATGTTGGCAGTAGCATTAATGTGAGCACTGGGCTGTGAGACACTTTGCAAGTCATTAGCTAAACTGTCAGTGTAAGCACAGGGAAAGCCATTACTACTGCAAATAAACAGCAGGATTTAAAGTGGGACTTTTTCTAATCCCTCCCTAGGCAACCGGGATAAGGTAGAGTGGTCTGGGATTTCATTATGTCTTCTATGGGGGAAAGTGTGAGACATGTTTGCAAGTGTTTTTTAAGGTCTTTTTCTCCTGTAGTTTAATCTCTGTCCCTTATCAAGCCTCCTCTTAATGCCACTGATGTTATCTGAAACAGTGGTGTATGCCATTTGAGATGCTCTGAGAGGCCTGGAATGTGGTGTTGTATTGGCAGAAAGCAATGGGCAGGATGACTTGCAAAAATACCTTTACAGTGTGGTTACAGAGCTGCAAACACCGGAAACACTGTCAGTCAATTATACTGATATTTTAGGCCCTCGTGTATTTAGGAGATAGGGACACTAATGTGGGGAGGTTGACTTCTAAATTCATGCTTATATTTGCTTGTGTCTCAGAAAAGATAAAAAAGTCTCTATGTAGACACTTTTTAGCTTCTGGGAAACACAATATACATAATCATTGTCTATTGTTGTAGACTGTGAAGGCTAATGGTGTTCCCCAGGTGGCATGTCTTTTCCCATAGTCAATTTCCCAAACAGTTCTGTTTGTTATGTTTCAGGCTTACTCCTGAGTGAGCTGCAAAGAGCTGTTGACTGATATTTGCTTCCATACTGGTCCAAGGCTCTTGGGTAGTTTGGAGTAGTTCGGGGTGGATTTAGTAAGACAGAATTAAAGGGTTTAGGAAAAGTGATCATTTGTTTGTGTCTCAGGCAAAACATCATGTGAGGAAGCTTGTCATAAAGCAGCTTCTTTCCCACTGCATTGTTGAAGAGCCAATTTGGGCTCGAAATGTACTTTTTCTAAATGTAATAAAGTACAACATTTTAAAGGGTGCATTCCACAGTGAATCACTGTAGAGTTTTGGACTCAGCACCTGGACAATAAAGATGTGCATGTCTTTTGCAAACTAATTGCTGTGGCCTTGGCCAATAGCTCTAAAGGCTAGGGTATACTTGAAACAAACTAGATCATACAACGTGCTGTGCAGCCATGTCAAAAAGTGTTTATCGCTGTTCCAAAAGTCCACACTCTGGGACTACGGGGCGAAAAGCCTTGCATCATATTAAGGGGAGAATGCAATAGTGTTTCAAATGGGTATAACAGTGCACACTTTTGGACAGTCTGTCCTCGAATGCAATTATGGTGTTGTACTTAGTTGTACACACGAAGAAGTGAGATAGAGTTGTTGCATGAAGACTGAAAAAGAGCTTGAGAGAGTTCAAATCCTGCCTAATTTTTCACCTCCTCACGCCTATCGCTGCGTGAAGTGGGTCTGGCTGTCGTACGCAGCCTTCCCGAATTCTAACAGGTGAAAGGTGTAGGGGGAGGGAGTTTCAGACGCTGTTTGACAATCTTACTTCCACCAGAGGCTTCATCACCTCATGGTCTCCAATCAGGATAATTGCACAGCAGAGGTTGGTCCTAGCCTATATGTTTGCCAGGTTCTATTTAGGTTCAATGTTACAGGCCCTACTTTTGCTTAGTCAGTGGTTAGGGGGACTTCTGTTGATTGGGATTCTCTTGTGTGATTCCGGATCCAGGAGTCAGTATTTCCCATTGTTAGACACAAAACAAATGCAGAGACCTACCATAGCCATGGTTCTCTGACTCTCTTTGCTAATGCATTGCAAGGAAAAGGTGAACTGTCTGAATGACACATGGCATGAGGGAGGGTTTCTTTCCTTCCTGACAGTTACATCCTTAGTTCCAGACTGGCTGACAAAGTGTGATTTGGAGCTTCTGATTAGGTCATGTAGGAGGTGGTTCCACTGTGAGACACTGAGTCATGCTACCCATAGAACTGTGGTTATTTAAGGAACTATTTCTGCTTCAGTTAGGGCCTTCTAACATTTCCTACTATGACATTGTGAAATCCAAAGAGAGTGGTTGTGAACTTGAACTCAGTGGTAATTGGTGGGGAGAACAGTAGAGATACAGGAGCAAGAGGTCATCTAGTCAAGAAAACTTTACAGTTGGACTGCTCACTAATAAGGCAACATGTCTTGTGGCTACATTGATCGTTGTCTACTGTGGCATTGTCAAAAGACGTCCACCACAAGGAATTTCTCCCAGCATTGTAGATAAAGTTATGTAGATAAATTGACCTTAAAGGATTAATCAGCATTTAATCACGAATAGCAGAACACTAACATTGTCCTCAAAATACTCAAAAATGAAAGCATGTTGTGTAGCTTATCCAGCCTTTCAGTTTCATTGCACTACACTACATTAAATTATGTCTGAGCCTTCTCTGTGATGGACTAGACAAAATATGAGACTGGGACCAAGTTTATCATACATGATGATTATTGTGGATGTTCTACTTGTTTGAAATTTTGCCCATTTTCTCTGAGCTTTAAGTATTTGTTTTGGGCCAGATATTAAGAGGGATAGCAAAATGACACCTCTAAGTAACAATTGTTTTGGCATGGATTTTTCATTTAACTACAGATTGTCATTTATAATGATCTGATTTTCCTAATACTGTGCTTAGTGTTTGTCAACCATGGTGTTGTCATCTCTTAACTTTGACAACTCTTCTGGTCCTTTTTATAAAAAAAAAAAAAAAAAAAAGACAGTTGACACTGCAGTCTTAAAAAATAAGTAATAGGCTTCTGTGTACATTCTGAGACATGTTTTGTTGAGAGAGGTCAGGGGTCACGTTCTCTGAAAACAATACTGAGAGAACAAGGGGTCAGCCATCAGTCAGTCTGCTTTCAAAACAACTCATTAGTTGCAGTATCACAGTCGGGAAGCCAAGTGGGACTATTGGTTCAGATTGATTATAAAGGTTCTAACCCACAATCTATAGTCTACACTGTTCTCTTTTTTCTATATATCTAATGGATAGGATAAAAATTGCACCTGGATTTTACACCTTATCATGTTTTGACACTGCTTTAAAACCACACACACATTTGATTCATAAATGCATGAAACATAAAATTTAGAGATTTAACTTACCCCTTCAGACATTGGATGAATCTATTTTGGCTACTTGTATAAGACATCACTGTGTCAAAGTAACTTATATTAAATTACAGTTTTTAAATTACGACTGTCTTCTCACCTCACCAGCTAGTCTTTCTCCAGTTCATTTGAACAATATATCAATGGCTGAACACATAAAGCCATGTGTATATATATTCAGTTCATGTGCATGGATGTCTTCAGTATGTGTAATAGCTCTGTGAGTCTCTTCCCATTGCCGTTGTGCACTGCTTAATACAGAAGAAGTGAGCTGTGAACATGTCTCTAATGAGTGCAAAACATGAGGGTTAATTAGGCTTGCTTGCTTCTGTAATTAGCTTCATCAGCGTCAATGGCAAGACTTCATTCTGCACTGTTCGCTTAGTCTGTTCATTGGCTCAGGGAAAGGCAAGACAAACGGGGGACTTCATTGTCAATGTGTACATATACACACTTGGATGGGCAGCCAAATGCATAGACATGCAGATATACATGCCCAGTCTTTTGCTCTGTTTGTTTGTTCTGTTTCCATAGTGTTAATTGAATAGAATCAGCTTACAAGACCACACACACAAGCACTACATACTTCCCCATTTTATCACTAATTCTAATGTGCTGTTAGCAAATACTGCTAGGTCCTGCTAGGTAGGCTAGGCTTGAGTCTTATATGTTAAAATGAAATCCATGTCCAACTGGCGATCCACTAGAATGGCCTCATTGTGTTGCTGCTGAACGAAGGCTGGCTAGCTAGGGACAGAGGTGGCTGGCAGACTGCCTGGCTGGGTAACAAGCTCACTTGTGACCCATGTGACAATGAGTGGCCAAGTTGGGTCTGTATATGAGTGAGCCAGCATGACCTCATGCCACCTCTGTTGTCCAGACAAGGCACAAGGATGCCATTGCCAAAATGTCAACAAGACATTATCATAATTCTATTTTCACTACCAGAGGATGTCACATAGATGCAAATAGAGGCAACAGTTTGATCACATTGTGTTGCCAGATATGGCATCATTTTCCCAACAGTACAGAAACTTGAACCTGTATACAGCTATGAAGTTCCAAACATTAAATACACCAAACATTAATTGTGTGTGTTATTTTACTTTAAAGATGTTCTGCATTACTCTGAGCAGCTTAGTAGCAGACTAAATTCATAGCTATAGCTGTCATGGATATACATTTGGAAATCTGGAAGTCTCAACACTGATCCATGATTGCACAAAATCTTACTATTCCATAAACAATACCAGACTACAAATGGTGCACTTACTTCCTTGTGTATTTAACCCAAAGCTTCTCGTTATTTACAGTATCAACTTCTGTAAAGTTGCTTTACTTGGTCTGAACTGATCTTTTCCAAACAACCCTAAAAGTAGCCGTACCTTCTACTGAAAGGTGTTTGTTTCTTAAAGATCATTATGGGAAGCCGTTGTATGATGTTTCCAAATGGGTTGATTGTAAACTAGCTTAGCAGCTTAACGCTATAAAGCTGTTACACTAGTGACACAGCCGTAAGCTAGAATAAACTCAAAGCGTAATTGCTTTAAAGAATACACCATCGATTTTAGTCTTGCACTCCTATGACACTGTCGGACTCACGATGGACAGTTAACAAAAAAAACATCTAAATCAATGCAGCAGAACCAGAAATATTGTCTTTTTTATTTCACGCATTCTTCTTCCTTGTCAATAATTTGCACCTACATTACCCACATAGCAACTCAACCGCCAACAGTTCAGCAGTTGGATTTCCAGCAGCTCTCTCTGGAGCCACAAAAGGCTTTATACATCTTCTTTTTCACATATGTACTAATAGACCTGTAAAAAGACTGATGTGTAAAATTGGTGGAGTTCCCCTTTAATTAATTAATTTAATAAAATGTTAAAGCTGAATTGGCTCTGTGAATGTTCTACATTGAATTTGAATATCTGTCAGCCTATCTGCCTGGCTACTTTATTAACATACCTTTTATAAAGTTGGATCATTTTCTGTGTGTGCAATGTTACATCATTTCAACCTCAGTTTGTTATCTGGACTTTGGCTGATGTCTGTTGTCTCTGGACATGTGCCCTTGAAAGCTGTGTTGTAATACAGTTTTTAGTACATGCAACACAGTATAATTAAGTTAATAAACAGCTGTCAAGACTGTGGAAGCATTGTGGCAATTGTTGAATGTTTCTTGGCAAGGTTTAAAATAGGACTCCTAGTGCAAGTCTGTTTTATGTGGTTTGACTGTTCACAATGTAATATGCAAAAGCTAGAGCTTGCAACTAATTTTGTGTCACTCACAAAGTGCAATATTCTCAGTATTCTCAATACCACTGTAAAGTCTTGTCCAAACATTAAGTATGAGGTTTTCTTATAAAAAGGCAACTGCAGTGGTCATTAGTAAGTCTTGATTCTTGTTTTAGCCTAGCTATTTTTGTTTTCCATTGCTCCTCATTGGGCTCCTTGAGCAGTTTGTGGTAGGTATTTAAAATAAAAATGTCAGCAGGTGTTGAGTGGGATTGGGGGTTCTAATAGCTGGATGTGTGTGTGTTTGTGGTGATTTAAGATGCCTGATTGCTACTGAACTGAATTCTGACGCAACCAAACTGGTTGAGGAATACAACGCTGCATTTGTCAGCACCCACACAGGCACATATGCAAATAAACATTTTTGTCTGGAAATAGCATAATTAACATCCCTTGTTGGACTTCCTGGATAGATGCTTAGTGACACAGTAATGTACTGGCATCATAGATTGTCTTTTATGAATATGATGTATCATCTTCTCCTTTTTATAATTTGGGATTTTTCAACCCTTTTCCCCCAAGTGGGAATGCCAAATTCCCTGCACTGGAGTCCTTTTGTCACTGCCTGGGAGGGTGCAGACAGCAATTTGCTTCCCCTAAGATACATTGCAAGTTACATCCCATTGCAGTGACAAGGACATGCTCCCTCACTGGCTTCCGATCTGGCAACTCTACCACCTGTTTGTGTGTGTGCCCTTTTGAATTGTTCTTGTGCTCTGTGATGGATTTAGAGATTGTGAGTCCTGCATTATAGGTAAATGTTGTTTATTGGCTGCTTGGCATGACCAGCAGTAGCAACAGTCTCCCACATTTTGAATCGATATGTTACAAAATACACAGAATCCCCAGTGACTCCAGATTTAGCAACTGCTTTCACTAATTTGCATGGCAGATTTTAGGACATGTTTAAATATAAGAAACAATCCAAGCGATGGCTGATCACCTGACAAAGTGATAAGAATATTAATGACTTTCTTAACCAACAGTCAAAACATTTTCAACAGTTACTTGGATAGCTGATGTTAATTTGTTAGCCTGCATTACACAAGCTTTGTCACTGAAAATGACTTGTCAATGACTTGTTGAAACTAGATTTTTTTTTTTGCATGTAACAAAAGAGTCTTGGTTCAAAGGTGTACTTACTAGCTTTTCAGAGCTTTACTGCATCTCACAATCCAAAACTGTAACCAAAATGGTTGCATGCTGGCTAGTTGCCTGGTAATAAGCCTGTTAAACATGAAATAAAAAGCCCCATTTTTGCTTTCCTATTTTTGCCTTCCTAACTCCTATATTTTTAATACATGATTACTTGCTACCTTCTTACTAAAATTTAAATAAAATCACCTCAAAACAATTAAACTTTTTATTTTCTTTGTGTACAGTGTTTGGTTTTTTAAATTTAAGTAATGAGATTTTTCCTTACATTTGGAAATGTGGTATTTTCAACTAATCCTAGTTTTTCACATCATGTTGTAGATCATAAAGCTTTGAGTTGTTGGAGACTACTGTCATTGTTGTTTCCAGATATACTAAATTTAGTATTGGGCTGCGGTTAATTTTCATTATCGATTTAATCTGCCAATTATCGTCTCGATGAATTGCTTTGTCTACAAAATGTGAGATCCCAAGGTGATATCTTCAAATGTCTTGTTTTGTCCAACCAACAGTCCAAAACCCAAAGATATTGAATTTGCTATTATATGTGAGGAAGAACAGCAGCAAATCCTCACATTTGAGATGATGGAACCATCTCTGGCACTTTTGTTTGAAAAATGACTGGATCAATTATTCGATTATCAAAATAGTTGCCGATTATATTTCTATTGATCGACTAATCAATTAATTGACTTATCATTCCAGCCCTAATTTAGTGTCATCTCTTTTCCTTCTTGCAGACTGTGAGTCAGTGGGAGTACTGCAATGACTAGCCGGCATCCTAGCCATGCAGAGAGCGTTCACTCCACAGAAAAACAGCCACCTGCCTTGTCCCCCAAGCTCCATGTCCAGCGATCGCCATCAAAGGAGACCATCACCATCCACTTCTCAGCTCTTGGGAAGGAGGAAGAGGAGGAGGAGGAGGAAGAGCTGTACAGGACAACCGTCTCCACTACCTCAGCTGTTCAGGATGATTCAAATATTGTGACAGCCTTAGAGGCAAGTGAGGAGATGTTCGAAGGGGTGCCATTGGACTCTGCAGCCGAGGTTGCTGTCATTCCTGAATCATCCAGCCTTTCTCCACTTTCTAGACATCACACTAACAGTTCTCCCACACAAACCTCGTCATCGCGTATTGCTGAGCAAAAAGGCTCAACTTCCAATTCCTCTCCTACTAAATCTTTGAGCTTTCCCTCCAGTGACAAACCCTTCCTCAGCTTGATAAAGTCTTTCTCGTCTGACATGGAGTCTCGTGACGGGATCCCTTCTGTTGCTGCTCCTACAGTAAGGCATAGGCACCTGATGAAGACTCTTGTCAAATCTTTATCTTCAGATACATCCCAGGACTCATCCTCCTCCTCCACACCCTACCGTCTTCCAGAACCCCGCCTAAACCTGCAACTCTTCAAGCAATTCACACAGTCCCGGATGCCGTCTGCTACCATGTCTTCAGCTGGTGATTCTAAAACTGCCCCTTCCTCTCCATTAACCTCACCAGATAACCGCAGCTTCTTCAAAGTCTCAGAAGTCGAGGCAAGAATTGAAGACACAAAGCGGCGTCTCTCTGAGGTCATCTCGGAACCTCTCCAAATGCTGAGTAAAATCATTGATGAAAAGAGTGGCAGCTTAGTTAGCAGCAGCATTTACCGGCCCAAGGGCCTCTCTGCCAGTGCCACAGAACTCTCCAACATTACTGCTATCAATGGTCACCTGGAGAGCAACAACAATTACTGCATCAAGGAGGAAGAAGGAGGTGAATGGGAGGCTGAGAGCCCCACCATCAGGGCTTCTGGTCCAGTGGAATCATCTGTTCCCCCCTCTGTTGACACTAAGAGCCCCAACAAATCATCTTTACTTTCCATTTCATTGGACAAATGCTCTATGTCCGCTCTTGCTAAACAAGAGGATGAGGAATATTGCATCCTGTACAGTGAGGACTTTGAGACTTGTACTGACACAGAAGGTGATGGTGGTGATAGAACTGATACTGGAACTGGTAGTCAAACTAAAGTGCCACTAAGTAGTAGTACTGAACCATGCAGTGAAGATGAATCCGAAAGTATTGAGCCAGCACCTAGTGTTCCACACTATACTCTCCTCATCCTCACTGTGCTGGTCTATGGGTATTTTGTATTACCTCTGCCCAGTTATGTAGGAGGAATGCTGCTTGGGATTGGGCTGGGATTCCTTATAGCCATTGGTGTTGTGTGGCTGACAGGACCAAAACCGTCTGGCAGTAGTTTTAGACATTCCAGACACCATGGGAAGCTGTGGAATCTTACCAAGTTGGACATTAAGGAACCAGAAATCTATAAGGTCAGTGAATATTTCCTTGAATTAATTTTGTCATGCTGCAAAGGCCTTTAATGCCTTAAAGAGTTTTGCTGGTTGATTACTTTGGACTTCTAAAGTGTTGATATGCCAATTTAGTACTATAACAGAAACAGGATTTCATTTTTAACACTATTACATAATAGATTACATTATGACACATTTTATGAACACTAATTCAAGTGTTTTGAGGCACTTAATTAGTTTTAAGCACATCCCCCTAACTCTAATTTATACTGATACTGGGGGATATCCTGATCCACAGGAGTGTCTCTCATAGAGACAGCAACCTTTTCTATCATTGTAGAAACATGTGACATGGGTGACGACACACTGTGAGCAGATATTTACAGTGTCCTCATTTTCCAGGCACAGTTTTGGATTCTTATGTTTGTAGTTGTTCCGAGCATTTCTCTCCTCAAATGCTGAAAGGCCTACACAGCACATACAAATTGCATTTTTTAAATACTTTAAAAAAATGTACTAATTTCAGATTGAAACTGTTTTCTAGTATGATTGTTTTGGAACTCTATGCTTGAAATGTAATCTACTATATGTAAAATGGTTATGTCTTCCCTCCAGAGCTGGATGAATGAGATATCGAACTATGACCCAGAGACATACCATGCCACACTGACACACTCTGTGTATGTCCGGTTGGAGGGCTCCATCATTCGTCTGTCTAAACCCAACCACAATGTCGCCCGCCGTGCCACACACAACGAACCAAAACCTGATGTCAACTACATCAGTCAGAAGATCTATGACCTTACCAACAGCAAAGTATGTTGTTAGTATAATTAAGTTATTTTCTTCCCGTAACTTGGTTAAAGATCAACTGTAGTTACCTGTTGAACTAGTAAATCACACAAGTAAATGTACAGATATTTAAGTCTATATAAGTCTAGTCCACGGCTAGTTCATTAGAATATACTATTCACTAAACAATGTCGCATTTTAACACGGATAATAAATACTACAACATGGAATGTCTTCAAATAGTCTTTTAAAAGGTATGAAATTTGGTGGAAATGTGTTGAAACCCAACTTTGTGTGACTTAGCTCTGTCTTCCATAATCCTCCCCCAGATATATCTAGTGCCTCAGAACCTGGCCAGGAAGCGTATATGGAACAAAAAATACCCCATCTGCATTGAACTTGGCAAACAGGATGACTTCATGTCAAAGGCCGAGGGTGACAGGTGGGAGGCCAGTGAGAGCTCCAACGCAAGGGACAGAGGAGAGGGGACAGGAGGAGCACAGGAGCGAGGGTGCTCGTCCAGTAGAGACCTGACCCTCTATCTGTTTGGAAGGACTGGGAGGGAGAAGGAGGAGTGGTTCCAGCGGTTTCTATCAGCTTCCAAGCTCAAGGCGGACTTGAAGAAAGCTTTAAGTGTTGCACGGAGTAGGAGTGGTAAGCAAAACTGATGTTTGTGCCCACAAGACATTTGTCTCCTTTTGCAATTTTTTTTCAAGGCTAAAATTATCTAAATTGATTTTTTTATAAGCATATATTCATACATTAAATAGCTAGTGAAATGGCACTTCCAATCTAAAGTTTTAGTAGTTTAGAACAGCAAAAACTGTGAGCGCAGCATCTAATTCCTCACCTTTCTCTGATGTTTGCCATGGCCCACAGCTCTGAGCTCTCACAGTCGCAGCAGCAGCCGCGGCAGTCTGGATGAGGCGCTGGCATCTCAGCCCAGGTCGAAGGACTCCTCAGTCTCCTCAACAACAGCAGGCAGTGCCAAAACCAAGCCGCTATTGGACTACAGTGTATACATGGCCTCCATACTGCCAAAACAGGTGGCAGTCAGCCCTGCAGCTGCCAGCCCTGCCCTCCAGAGTCCTCAGAGCAGCCCTGGGGCTGATAAGAAGGTAGTGCATACTCATCTTCCATTTACACTATTAACACCTTTTCCTTTCTAATTTCCTTTCTTAGGTGATAAACTTGTCATCTCATTTGCAATTTAACCTTGCTGCGTTACAAGCTGTGTAATTACAAACAGCAACAAGTAGCTGAGATTGAGGCTTATCCCTGTAAAGATATAAAGAGGTACAAGTTGTATTGTAGGGGGTTAAATGTTTTGAATCCTGTACAGAGATGTGAGATTCATATTCTTTTCTCCTAATGTTTATGTTAACTTGCCTGCTCTGTCTTTAGCTTCAGAGCACCTCTTCAGCTCAGGTGCAGCCCAGTGGGGAGGAGGAGGAGGATAATGTTGCCTGGTTGAATGCGACTCTTGGCCGGGTCTTTTGGGACTTCCTGAGTGAGCCCTACTGGGCTGAAATGGTCTCAAAGAAGATTCAGATGAAACTCAGCAAGATACGGGTGAGTGGAGCAAGGCCCCCAATAACCTCACACTCAAAAAGTGGTTGAAATTTAAACAGGCGGACCATGGAAAAAATTTAAGTATAGGTGAAGTAAAAAAGGAATCGCGCTCACCTTCCTGCTGAAAACAACATGTGTCCAGACACACAGAGCCTACACACACAGATAAGCTCTCCAAATGTCAGTTTGTATCACTGTGTAGCTCTTTTAAATGCCCCAGCAGCTCCATACTGGGTTTAAAAGCAGCGGGAGATAACAACAGAAACACCTCACCCTTCACTTCTATTACCCTACTGTTTCTTTCTGATCCTGTACCTTAGGCAAACATATTTTGCTTCATCATACAATGTGTTTCGGTCTGTGTGACTGTCCACAATGTCCTGTTGCAATACCTGCAGGTAATATTGTAGCCTCAGTACAATGGGGGAAAAAGATTGAACACAAGGGACTGGCACATAGAGACACAAGGGACTAACACAGACAGTTGATTATAAGGTGTGGTGGAGGGCAGAGTGTGTCATCCATGCCAGTGTGTATGTGCCTGTGTTTATTTCATGATTCATGTATCAATTTTTCCATTTTCTTTTCAAGCTGGCATTCTATATATTCTTTGAATGATATACAGTTATGAACTATAGTTTTTTTTTTATTCCAATTTGCTTATATCATAAACTGTAAATGAATTCTTCATGTACAGTGTGCTCAGCTCAGTTGTGTGCTTTTGTCTTTTTCAGTTGCCTTACTTCATGAATGAGCTAACCCTAACTGAACTGGACATGGGCTCGGCCACTCCCAGAGTCCTTGGGGCATCCAAACCCTCCATTGACTACCGAGGCAAGAGAGAAATCAATTTCAAACATGAACACACACACACACACACACACACACGCATTGGTTTCTGTAAAGAGATACTGGCATGTGTGGCCAGTAACGCTATCTGTGTGGTACACTGAGCTCTATGCGCTATATTCTGGGAAGTCTGCATTCACTGTGCAGTATTTACTTATCCACACATTTGAGTGTTCCCTATGTTTGAAAGCATAACACCCCTACATCAAGCGCTTGCCAGTCAGTCAGTTAGCTATGTCCATATCAGAGATAACAAAGATAAACAGGTGGCAATGCTAGCTAGTTGTCTATAAACGTTTGCTATGGAGATTACTCTTATCAAGTAGTACTGTCGGTAATTGGTAACACATGTATGCCATCAAACACACACATATATATATATATATACCACAAAAAGAACTAGCTAGAAAAAGTTCCCACACATTGAATAATGAATTGTACACTTAAACACACAAAAAATTAATTCAATTCTACAGAAATTTTCTGAGCTTCTGTGGAAACTTGCAACTCTTCTCTAGGCCAGATAAAACATTGCTCTCTCTTGGAAGTAACTGGCTCATTGAAGGAAGTAGAATTTCCACACATGCAACACCTTCAAGTTGCCTATTCCAGGTGTACAAATGTGATCAGATGTCTTTTTACACAACAATATCCTAATAACTTAAACATATATGAAATAAATTTAGTGTGACAGTGACATAATTTTTGCTTCATCACCATGCTGCATTATCTGAACATTCCATGTACACTACATCAGGGGCTCAGGAGGTAGAGCGGGTCGATCTCCAGCTCCTCCTGTCCACATGTCGAAGTGTCCTTGGGCAAGACATTGGTGTGTTAATGGGTGAATGAGAGGTAAATTGTAAAGCGGTTTGGATAGGAGCAGCCATTTACAGCATCAGCATCACAGAGGCATTTTATCTCTATTAATTGTGTCTCGTCAAACAAAGGACATCAAAATAACAAAGCATATAATGTGCAGGAAGAGGAAGAGGGGCTATTCATTACCACTACCTAAATAATATAAAGCCATATTCATAATATCAATATTAGGTAACTGTATGCAAATTCTAATGATCAGAGATGTGGTCAGTTCTTGCAGGTTGAAGTTTTTACTGATTCTCTCTATATACGGTGTTAAATCAATCCATCTCCGTCACACAATTTAATTTGTTACACCCTTGCACATACATGAATTTGAGATACAAACACACACAGAAGAAAGTGACGACAACTTGATTGGAACTTAGAATATGTGTGGAGTAAACAAGACAAAGCAAGACAAAAGCAAGATTCGTGCCACATTTCACAATCTCCATCAGTAAATAAACTGCTTCAATGCCACATTCAGAGGTGTAAACAGAGGTGAAAAAAAGAGTTGAATTCATTTGAACTAGCTTGACGGAGTGCAAATGGGTAACAATTAATGAACACACATGCTGTTCGTATAGCCTCTGTAGGTCTCCAATCCAAATCAAGAGTCTAGTTTCACTTACTCATGACAGAAATTAGTGTTGTCACAATCTTTCCAAAACTCCAAATCATTTCATTTTCAAAATCTTGTAGTGCAAGATGTAGTGTGAAATGTCAAATGGGGTGAATACTTTGGCAATCCACTGCATGTATACACACGTGGACAGAAGTGACTTTTTGTCTCATGACTGGCCACTGCTCCTCTTCTTGCTGTGACTAATGAGATCACAGTGCTGAGGCTGTGTCTGGATGACTCTGACATTCTCTCCTTCGTAAAAACGTCAGCACCGGCGATAGAAGTCCTAACTCCACTGAAAACAAAGCTGTCCAGAATGAGATGCCTTCAGTACAATGTTAACTATCAGACACCACTAACCAACAATTAGAGTGCTGATGATAATATAACGCAAGGGTCACGTCATCATCTTGTTCTGATTCATTGCTTGTGGTAAGAGTTTCATGTACATGTGAATCAGCATCATCATTACATAACTTTCTATACATATTTAAAATACTAGAAATAAACATCCATTAAGTAAAAATACACTTTTTTTTAATCCAGCAATGGTAAAGCCAAGAATGTGTGCTTTATCAGCCCCAATAAGTGAGCAACAGTTAAACCATAGACAATAACAGCAATAGCTGCTTTATTCAGTAAGCACAGGCAGAATGAGGTTTACTGTGCATCACACTGGAGCGTAATGTGCACTTACACCCACTCAGCTTGTCAGGCAGTGGTACCGTCGAGGTCAGAGAGACATGCTTGTTACTTGTAGGCTCTCAGCTCCTTAAATAAAGTACAAACCTTTCCCTTCCTCTACAGCTGCTGGCAGACTGTCTGACCAACACTAACACTGCTCAGAGTTCAGGAGGGTATTGTTGTTTACTAGGCAGCTGCAAGTGTTACAAAAAGGCACATGGGCTCAATTAATACGAAGAAATCTCCAAAGGTGTTGTGCACAATAGATCCTGGAAAACACTTCATAACCGACAGCTTTGTTTACAGAAGTGTAATAGAATTTGATTGGTTAGTGAGCTCTTAGCGGAGTACAATGCAGGCAGGCCCTAAGCAGGTGTTATGGTTATCTGTGGATCGGATAAACGGAGGCTTAGCTGTGTGAGGTTTTAGCTTTGTGAGGGACCGTAGATTTACCTGCTGCAACAGCTATGTAACTGTGTTGGCTCAATTAGCGCTGCAGTTTCTAGCTAACTGTGTTCTAGTTTTGATCAGAAGGAGGTTTGTACTACATTGCCTTTCTCATTCCTCCTTACATTCTGTGACAGATCTGTCTCTTAATTCATTTCATATGTACAGTCTCCAGCTCTCTTCCTGGTTCTCTCTTCCTCTTGCGTTCCCTTTCATTTCACCTTCCTCTTTGTGTCCTTACTCAGTCTTTAGTCTCAGTATCTCTCTTCCTCCCTCCTGTGCTATGAGTCACTGCCTCATTTTTATCACTGCAGCGCTCACATAACCCTATAATCAGAGCAAGAATTGATTGCATCTCCAACTGAGACGGCATTTATTGGACCAGTTCCAGGCAAAACACACCTCAACAGCCACTCTAAACTCAATCAGTGTACATAGGCCACCATTTTGTTGATGTTGTGGATAGGTCGTCAGCTTTAATTGCACTTTCACATTCAGAAACTGCAATATGGTGCCAAATGTTTTGATTTCTTTCTAACAGAGTGCGAGTGAATTGATCCAGATCACTCACTGTCAATCTAAAACAGCAAAGTGCTTCATTTTTAGACATATTTCTTGGAAGTGACAGGAAGCAGGAAAAGGGTACATGCTGCAAACAATTGGCTAAATAGAAATAAAGGCATTTAGCTTTACTGAGCCCTGTGCATGTTTCTGTTTCTACAGCTTTTCTGCTGTGTGTTTCCATGATCAATAGCCTTTTACCTTGAAGTGGTAGTTAGAGAGCTTGATTGGAAACGGTCAGTTTAGTTTTCCTTTTGAAATTTCTACTGGTGTTACAGTGGCTGTATCCTTTAGGCATCTCAAGTTCTGCCTTCACCTTGTCTCACCCCACTCCTTCCTGGAACAAACATGCTGAGTGCAATGGATCGATGAACCTCTCCAGCTGTGTGTATGTGTGCATATCTCCACAAGGAATTGTCTCTGCACACTTGTGTACATGCACATTTTGTTTTTGCATACACTCTGCTTCATGTTCATGAGTTTCTGTTATGTGCATTTCTGGATGCATACAAGCAGTCACCCTGCACGTGTGAAGGCTTTTCTTTGCCTTATGTGCGACACACGCTCCTAACTCTTCGCCATGCGGCTTCACCCCAATTAAGGAAGCACTGGTCCAGCAGCATGCACTGAGGCGCTTCTCTTCTCTCCCCAATCTAACAAAGTGCCCTGCATAAACCCCAGCCCAGCCAGACACAGTCTTATTATCCACTACACCCCCCAGGACAGGCGGGTAAAGCTAAGCCCACTGGGTTCTTCAGCAGACCCAGGCCTCTTTACCGTGTGTCTCTGTCTGACTGTCTAACTGTCTATTTCTACTTTGTACTTTCTCAAACCTTCTCTGACTTTCTAACCTTCTGTTCTTTCTTTTGCTTTCATTTCTCCCCCACTTTGTCTCTCTCTGACTCGCTCTCACTCTGATTGTTTTTCTCTCTGGCACACCAGACTCATTGCATTATCACGTCATTTAGCACAACCAGCTGGTGTTCAGGCCTCAACAGAGCAGTGAAGAGAGGGCACCCAGTCTCAGTGCTGTTTTTCTTTTTTTTTTTTGCCTTCCTGTACTACATTTGTTGATCCTATCTGAACAACTTTTTAACTTTTTCCAATCATGTACCTGGACCATGTATGCAGATGTCAGGAAATCTAAATCTAATTATAAGGACTCTGGTATCTGTGCACTAAATGTTGCACCATGTATTTGTACACACTTTATAGACTTTTGCATGCCATACATGCACGTGTCTTAGTTGCAGCAAAGTGCAATGTGTTTTGGTTTAGAATCCCTTAATGGCTTTCATCCTTTGTTCATCGTTCCTGCGTCGTCTGTCGTCCTTTGCTGCCTCGCAGTGGCGTAAAGAGAAACCACACCCAAGTTCATGGTTAGATGTGGCTCTTGGCACACAAGAATATGTGATCCTTTGTTGTAAAAAGAGAGAGAGAGAGAAAAAAGAAAAACAGAGTGCACATAGCTTGCCCCATGTGAGCCAGGCTTTGGATGGATGCTTTTGAGGAGTTAGTATAATCCAGATTACAGCAGGTTTGGTAGAGCAGAGGTAAAATGAATAGAGGGAGAGCCCTGTTTATGCAGCTAGTCCCCCCCCTGCTGATATCAAACGAGGGCTGGGGGGGAGATTGCATGCCCTCCAACTGTTTCTCCTCCGTTCAAAGGACCTTGTGATCTCACCTTCTCTCCTTCCCCTCCCTTTGCCGAGTCTTTCGCTGAGTCTTTCTCGTCTAAGCAGAGGGATCAAGAAAATAAAATCTGTCGGGGTCCCCACTTCTGTGATGCCTGGAAAGAGTGATGCCACAGAAAGGGCAAGATAGTGAAGGAAGAAGTGAGGAAACAAAGTAGTGGGAGAAAGAAAGAGAGAGATTTAACAGGCAGGGAGAAGGACTGTGGCCTGAAGTGCTCTCTGTGTCTGTGAGATTGGCCTTAAAACTAAGAGCCATCTTGATTCAACACTGCTTCTTTCAGGTATCACTCGTAAATAGGGTTGGACAATAGAGATTTGTCAACCGGTACTTTTTACCTTTATACACACCAGTGTATCATGGCTGTGCTTGTGGGTAGATATATTGACATGACAGTGGGGCGTAAAGTGGAAGATCCCCAAATCTTCCACTTCACAGTTTCACTTCTTTCATTTTCTCTCAGATCAACATTTCTGATAACCCCTGTCTGTCCCTCAGGTCTGTGGTTTGATCTGGAGATTTCCTACAGTGGTTCCTTTCTGATGACCCTGGAAACCAAGATGAACCTCATTCGCCTGGGCAAAGAGGGAGAGAGCGTCCGCTTAGGAGAATTTGGCAAAGATGGGTAAGACAGCCAAACACCCCTCCCCCCATACCACACACACATTTTAGGAAAGCCTCAAGATGTTTCTCTTAGATGCCTTTTCCCCCTCTACTTGATACTAAAAAGTATACGTCTCTGTCAGTTGTCTGCCATATTCGGTATGGTTCTCGCTCAGTGTTTTATATCTTTGTTGTCTTTTATATCTTCTTCTTTCTTTTCTCTGATATTCCCTCTCTGCTCTCTGGATTCTACCTTTATTCGGCTGTTAATTGGATGTATTTCTGCTCTTGGTGAGTGCTTGACTTTCAACAATGATCTCTTCTGTTCGACTCTCATTCTCATTTTGTATGTCTATAGTTTTAGGGTTGTCTCATTTCATGTTACCAACCAATGTTTCGTCTCATTAAGTATTCATTTCTTAGTGTGTTCAGTGCCTTCATCAGTGTTTCTGGCTGTTTACATCCCCCAAATCCATTCTCAGCAATGAAGAGGAACAGAATATGTTAATATATTATGTCAGGGTAAATACAGTAGAGATGCACTGACTGAAACTGATTCATTGATTCACTGATTCAACCATAGAATACAGTGTGTACGTTAGCTAGTATGTAACTCTGGGGGCCAGATTGGTTACCAGCAAATGAGAAGTGAGCTCATTTTTGCCAGTCCTCACAAGGAAACCAGTTTAGATTCAGTTTCACATCAAGATACATGTGAAAGTTCAAAACAGCGGAAACACTACAGAAGAATCACAGAGCTGCAGAATGTTATAGGCCAACTTACTGAATTCTTTCTCAAAACAATGATGTTTCCAGAGGTTAATTGTTTGTGCATGTGAGTGGCCATGGGCATGCACACTCATATCTCCCTCTGATTGTTTCCATACCTCATTTGTGCATTGTTTCATCCATACAGTTCAATAGAATTCAGTGAAACACAGCAGAACCGTGTGTGTGTGTGTGTGTGTGTGTGTGTGTGTGTGTGTCTGTTTCCAGATACAGGCCACGGACCTACTGCCTGGCTGATAGTGATGAAGAGTCGTCCAGCGCAGGCTCATCAGATGAGGAAGACTCCTCAGAGATCTCAAATGACTCCGCTGGAGCAGAAGGGTGAAACTGAGTTTATATACATTCTCTGTGCACACTTCATCCATGATTATGGAATATGTTTTTAAAAATGTATGTAATAATCATCAGAAATCATAGAAGTACAGCTACACTAAATTTAGTGTGCAACTTTTAACCCTAACCCTCCTTTTATTGAACACAGTTTGGTTGGAGGCCACAAATCCAGCAAGATCATGCGCTTCGTGGACAAGATCACCAAATCCAAATACTTCCAGAAGGCCACAGAGACAGAGTTCATCAAAAAGAAGATGGAGGAGGTGTCTAACACGCCCCTTCTGCTCACAGTGGAGGTGCAGGAACTCCAAGGAACGTTGGCTGTCAACATACCCCCACCACCCACTGACAGGATATGGTACGTATTGTTTTTCTACGTCGTAATTTGTGGAATGCCGTGCAAAGTGAATTTCTATGTCTGACATAATCACATCTTCCTCAGTGATGGCACTTTCCCACAGATGGAAAACACAGCCAACTCTGTTGATAGCAATGGTATTCAGATAACTCTTAATTAGCCAATTTCTTCTCACATGTCAACGGTTACTTAGTTACAAGACACATAGTTTTATCTCAAAATGTTGGATAATTCATGTGAAACATACACAATATATCAATATATCTGTACTCAGAACAACTGAAAGTAATTCTACCCTGCAACTGCATGTTTTATTGAAAAAAAAAAAAAAAGTAGCACTTTGTTCAATACATCACTGCCCTCTGCTGGTGGTGACCACACTGTGTTACTGCAATGTATTCATTTGTCAACTCTTAATAGTGTTTGTAAGTACCGTAAATCATGAATTGTTTTCACCTTTTCTGTTGCAGGTATGGCTTTAGGACGCCGCCTCACCTGGAACTGAAGGCGCGACCTAAACTGGGAGAAAGAGAAGTCACTCTGGCTCATGTTACAGACTGGATAGAGAAAAAACTGGACCAGGAATTCCAGGTATTGATAAACACTACATTTCAATTTTTTGGTTTCTGTAATTCGGAGACACAGAGCCCAGTCACACCAAAAACTTGTTGTTGTTGTTTTTTTATTTTTTATTGATAAACTATATAAGACATAAACAGAATACTCTTAAAGACAGAAGACAAAATATAAAGGATAAATTCAAAATTGAACTCACCACGTGATCCACTGCAGCAGTCTCATTGAAATGAATTGCATTTGGTCTGAAATGTTGCTGTTGTAAATGCTGGTATGACCGTGCCATCATACATCCAAAGGATGAATTATATTCAGCTCCTAAATCACCAAAATCACAAGCTAACAATATAAAAAATTCCAAAGATCTAAGCCATCTAACAGCTTCATGATATCCATATGATCCTAGAATGATCTTATAAGACTTTAAACATTTTAAATAAACACTTGCACAGTACCTATTATGTGCTTACTATTTGTGGTTCAAATTCCAAGACATTACATGTGTCAAAAATGTGTCAAGAATACTAAAAATTGATAGACCACTCACTGTCATCTATCATTCTCTCTCCTTTTTTAGAAAATCTTTGTAATGCCAAACATGGACGACGTATGGCTGACTATCATGCATTCTGCCATGGACCCACGCACAGCTGGCGGACCCTTAGTTGGCCCCGCAGTGGACCCAGAGCCTTCCCAGCTGGAGAGGGACAGCACCAGCCAGCCATGAAGATTGTTTACAGTATTTCCTAGAGCTTATGAAGTCTCAAAATGGGAAGTGGAGCCAAAGTTGATAAGTCAGACGCTACTGTAATACAAATACATTCCCATACTGAGTGAGTTTCTCACTTACCATAGAGGAGACTGTATGAATTTTAAAGGAACACAGTAGAGCTGACCAAGGAAACACTAAAGACAAACTGTTGCTTGCTGCTCTGTTCAGTAGTATTTATCTTGCCAGAGGAAAAGGTGATTTGTCTTTGAAGGATTTATATAACAGTAAGGACCTATTGAATAGGGACTGACATGTGAAGAGAGCCATGTTTGGCTCAGAACTGGGGTTGGTTTAAGTTAATAAGAGGAATATATGGGGATATATGAGTGTATAATGTCCTATGAACACACCGATGTGGAAGCATTCACCAGATACCTTACAGCCTGCAGATGACAAGTTTCTGCTAAGGCTAGAGAATGAGATAGAGTATGGTAGCCCCTTTATTATAGAAATACACTAAGTGGAGATTTACAGTATGATAGTATGTTGAAATTAGAGGTGTTTCATAGTGAATGATTAGTGTGATGGAGAGTTGTCATTTCCATTCTCAAGAACGAATTAAGTGTAAGCAGGTTAAAAAAAGTGTATTGGAAAAGCTCAGATACTTGATGTTAGGTTTATTTACCATATTAAACATTAAACCTTCAAGTGGCTTTATGTCAGCAGTTTTTGATCAGGTGTTAACAGTTAACGGTATTCATTTGTGCTGTGAACACACCCCAAACACCTCCCTTCATTTGCCAAGACCCTCTTTTTTTTATGTCAGTCATGCCTTTCTCCATGTCTATATGGAAATAATGCTCATAAGCAGACATACATTATCTAGGAAATGTGTCATTCACTATGTAAATTCCATACTAATGACAAATACACAAACACAATAAGTGCAATGATAGAAACGCTACGTAGGCTATAGTATGATCTTGTATAGATATTATATAAAAGCGTATGTCTGATGAGAAGTACGAGGCCTCTAACACATCTATTGAATGTATGTACCATAGTTAGGATAGTTCTCATTGTTATTGTATGACAAGAGTTTTTACCCAGTCATATTTTGACTGCGGTATGAAGATTATTGCACAAATACAAGTGAAGGGTTTTTTTTTTGTTTTCTTATGATAAACACTATTTCATCTTGCTTATCTTTTATCCAGATGTCTCATTCAGTCGTTATGTTTTTTGAGTACTACGTGGTGTATTTATCTATACATCCTTTATACTTAATGGTGTTAATGTGGATGACGATGATGATATTGTTGGAAGTGAATTTAAATGACCACCTTCGATGCGTGACAGTGCTTTACAAAGACTCTACCCGCCAATACTGTATGTACAACAATTGGATGAATTTAAGGTACATACTGTATAGTAGAGCATCTATTGCCAAGAATGTATAGCCTTATCTACAGGTTCCCTTTCTGAAGATACCTTTTTAACTGTGTCATATCTTAACCAAAGCCCTTTGATTAGGCCTATAGTGCCAGATCTCTCTGCTCAATCCTGTATTGAAATAGCATTGTGAGGTAATATTTACAAATGCGCTACAATACCTGCATTAACATTGTTTACAGGAATTCTTACCTTGTTTTCATTTTTTGCTCTCTTAGGATACTAAAGCACTGTAACACGAAATTATTTTTTTTTTCTGTATGATTGTCTTTCCGTTAGTTACTTTTTGTTAAATATTTGTTTTTGAATGACTATATGAGGTGGGTTATGGTTGTATTTTTGTCTACTTTGGAATAAACAGAATGAAATAAGATTTTTGAGGATATATGAAGACATGCCATGATTTGTATCTGTGAATTATTAATGACTTTTTAAAATGATCATGTCATTTTAAGGCCAAATTCAGTGATTATGTTTATCTGCCTTATTTATAAAGCAAAATAAATCTGTCAATTAAAGCCTTTTGGTTTATTTTTATTGGATTATGATTACTAATGCAATGATATAGTGTTAGGTAGTTTAAGCTATAACAGTGCATCAGATATAATTAACTCCTCATAGTTTGTCTATATAAAAACTGAATTTGTAAAGTTGCTAGTAACTATCTGCCAATCAAATGCGCCATAATGTAATGTAGTAGTTGAATGTACTTAACAGTAGTTACTTTCCACTACTGACTGTTTAACCCTGTCTTCCAGCTCTGTCTGAAATGCTTTATTTGGAGTTAAGCAAATATGAACAACCCAAAATTATACATTAGATTCAACCGGAAAGGAAGATGTGACCATACAATTGCAATAAAGTTAATGGATAGGATGACCTTGATGAGCGGAAAGTATGAAAACCACGTCAATAACTACTCGGAAACGATTTTACCCATACCTTTATCCATACCTGCAGAAAGTAAACGCCCGCACACAAGCTGCCTTGAATTGACCACAACATCCGGTCTGTTGAGCGCCTCATCGCCTCCTCCTCCAACGGAAGTTTACGGTTGCCTAGCAACGTTAGTGCGCTTGTTCGTCGGTGACAGCGCTACGGTGGTGAGTAACTATAGCTTTAGCTAAGTGTTGTCAAAATTAAAGGAAACAATTATATCATATTTTATTCGGATATACGCTGTATTTCTTTTATTTGTTCAGTAGCTGTTTCAATAGGTGTCCATTATTGTAACTGTGGGTTAATGTTTTCCTCACCCGCATTGGCCGCTAACTAACTAAACCTGGTCCAGGTTGGCTTTGAAGGTTTCTGTACCAACCACATATGGAAAGCTAGTTTGCTACAGTGTTAAAAAAGCTAAAATAGCATACTCTAATAGAAGAACAGCATGTTTATCTATTTATAACGCATAATAACAGTTATATTAACTAGAGAAGAGAAAACTACGTGTTAAAAAGTATGCTAACGTATGCTAACTATCTCCAGACCACTTGTTCGTCATCACAGGTCGAATGCAGAGCGCAGGAGGTGAGAGAGGTAAGGGAGGCGGGGAGGAGGCAAGAGAGGAGAGCTCCAGCCAAGATGAGAGAGACAGCAAGCTGCAGGATGGAGGAAGTGACAAAGCAGCAGAGGACTGTGGAGCGACTGTCCCACCTGCTGAAGAGGTATGATATTTGACGAATAAAGAAGAGTTGAGCAACTTTTTTTGCTTTAGTGTTTCATTTTTATTATCAACTCCTTGTGGAGACATGGGGATATTTATTTCATCTTTTGTCCACGTGCTGCTGTGATGTTGCACTTGTAGTCTTTGCTCTTGGGTGCACATAATATAAGTTAACAAGGAGTTCAAGCCGATTATACTGTTGCCCTGTGAGACAACAATTGCCAGTTCCTGTAAAAGTCTAAAATGTGGACATGAAATGTGTGTCTAACACTACACACTATCTGTAGTCAGGACCAGAGCCCGATAACCTGACCCCCCAGCTTCACCCTGACCACATGGGTGCGGATGTATACTCCCCTGCAGCCACAAATTCAGGTCAGTCACACACTAACCCTGTTTGGGATTTACAATTCAGCACAAAGCAACACAGTATGACACAGCAGAGGACAGTTCAATACAATATCATTTATCATCCTGAGGGAAATTAAATTGTGTAGCACAGAAATTAGTGCAAATGACATACAGTAAGTAGGATAAAACAGCTAATTTAGGCTGGTTTGCTTAGGATCCCCTAGTTCAAAGGTCTATTAATACCTTTAATTAATTTAGATTGAATACAGGAAACTTTATTGTCCAAGGACATACTGTGCTGTAATTTACAGCACCCTATTAACTTTATTCTAGATACTAAGAGAATAACATGGAAACAAAAGTGTAGGTCAGTATATGGAGAAAAAACACAAATATATAAATTTAGAAGACACAGTCAAAGACAGACAAAAAATAATTCCAAGTACATGTTTGCAAGTTCTATATCATTCAGCAATATTTTTCATTTTTCACATTTCAATTTGTTGATTGGTTAAATAATGCATTTTATTTTCTGTGTTTTAGTGCAACAAGATGTTGCTCAGGTGCAGATGATACCTCACCTCTCAAACCTTAACACATCAGAAGACATGGAGGATCAGGAGCCCCTGCCAGAGGATGAGGAGGACGAGGAGGATGAGGAATTCATTGTTCTCAACTCTGAACATGTCTGTAGCTTCTTCTTCAATATTTATGCAATCAGTAGTTATAAAAGGAATATATTTTGTTGTACTGCTCCTCAAAGAGAATAATAGCATCAATGTCTCATCTGTGTGTCTAGTATATTAGGCTATTAGGTGCATTGGTAATTGGTATTAGTTAGCTTGTGCTTTCTAATAAATACACAGTGTGCTCAAGTATAATGCTGCACAGAGATGAATTTGCTAGCCATAGACATCTGTAGTACAGTGAGTTCATAAACATTATACTAGATATCTAACCCACTGTCATGTCACTGATGCCATGTTTGATCTGTTGGCAGCCACTGGTCAGAAGGCAACAAGCTGCTCTGAGCAGCCAGCTCAGCAAGCAACTGGAGAGGATCAACCTGGGACTGAAGGAAAAGGTCGGCTACTTTTCTGTCAACAACAAATATTGTTTCAGCTTTTTTCTGTTCTTTTCCCATCTTTGCTCTAACAGTACTCACATACACAGATATACACATGTAGAAGCAAAAAAACATGTAGTTCAGGTAAAATTTCCCTGAATATATCTATAAGGTCTCAATATGTCCAGAAGATGGTGCTGTTGACCTGTGTAGAAATGACATTTGCACTTTTTTATTTTGATCTTTTGTCCTAGATGCTGCACATACATTTTAATACCCAGCATGAAAATAATAAAAATTAAAAAACAGATTAAATCACCAAATTTCTATAACTGGAACAAAATATCTGCGACAAAGGATGTGTGCATGACAAAAGGAAACCAGCGTCAAACAGACTGTCTGATAGAATGAAAGACTCTTGATGGTTTGTTTTCTGATTCTTGTTTGTGTTCATTCACCCACTGCCCCAGCTGGCAATGGAGAAGGCAGATGCCAACCACATACTGGAGATAGGTGTTGAGATGTTCAGGATTCAGGAGCAGCTGGCCAGACTCCAGACCAGGCTGGAGGACCGTCATCAAACCAAGGCACGGGCTGAAGTCAAACACCGGCAGGCACAGGATCAGCTGGAGGCGATGAAGAACCAGTGTTCCAGGATGACCAGCCAGGACAGCAAAGCCAAAGCCAACGGTGAGACTGACTTTCCATTTGGTGGTCTTACCTTGGTGCTGATCCAGAATCATATTTCATTCTAACTGTGTTGCACCATTTACTCAAATTAACAAATCTAAGATTACTGATTTCATCCATGATGATTCTCATGACATGACAACATGTTTGGAAATATGAGCAAAACATTGGTAAAGTTAGGCTTGGCCTGTAGATTCTGAAAATTGTGAATTATATTGTGATTATTATCTTATTTAAAATTCAGAAACCACTATCTTGAGCCTCTCACACAGCTGAATTAGTCAGCCACATGCAGCTATGCCCAGGCAAAGAAGTATAGACACACCCAAGAGCATAGCATAATAAAGCTTATGGCTAGCTTATGGTGGTAACTCAATCTCTGAAAGTGTTACATCTACAGAAATTGATTGTCTTTGTAGAAGCCATGTGGATTGAAACATGAGGGTCTAGATGTTGGTGCAATATAATTAGACTTTACTTCAGTTTAAATTCTTAATCTTAAATTAAAATAGGTTTAGATTTCAGGTTTAAATGTCTGTGCAAAAGTTAAACCTAAATTTAAACTGATGTGAAACTTCACCCTTGTTGTTGCACAGTAGGCTTTGTATTAAAAGCAGCCTGTAGTTTGGTCCATTGGATATACAGTACTGTTTCAGCAACAGCAAGACAGCATCAGTGTCCGTCCATGTTTCCAAACTACAGATTTGAGGCATTGGGTTAACGTTGACTCCTGTGTATCTTCTCCATAGTGTCCCAGCTACAGGCAGAGATAGACAACCTGATGCTGCATGTCGTCTTCACCCAAGGAGTCAGTGAAGATCTGCGCTCTAATGTCAAAGCCATGAAGAATGCCAGACGCAAAGCGGGGGCTGAGAAGAACCAGGCTGAAGACCAGAAACTGAAGCAGGTGGACAGGCTGACGTCGGGCACATTATTAAAAACATCAGATCTTTGAAAGTTTTGACTGTATTAGACATTATCCTTGATTCATTTACTGGTATTGATTGAAAATACTCCTGTCTCATCAGGATTTGTATGTGGAGCGCCTAACAAAGGACACAGAGAGGCTGACGCAGCAGATAGCTATGTATGAGGCCCAGACCAATGCTCAAGCAGAGGAGACACAGGCAGCCAAGGAGGCTCTCTCTGAGGTAACTTTATTATGGCATAAGACGGTATATACCTGTAAGTTGAAAGTGCCTTTATTCACCAAGCAAGTACTATAATTTAGTGCAACTATTAATAAGATAACCATTTGCAATCAATTGAGAGGAATTTGTAAAAATTACAGCTACATTAGTACATTTTTCAGCCACTTGGGGGCAGGGGTACTACCTGTAAAGAAAACAATGATAAACTATCACCTTATAAAGTTGGCTAACATGTTAGCAAACAGTTATTTACACATCCAGTGGATACAGAGCAACATTAGCATTCATTTGGAGTTGTATTTCTGGCCACATAACGAATGTAAGTCCAATATTCACTCTCCTTTTAGTGTTTTGGTCTCCATCAACTCCTAACATAAAAAGCTGGCGCCTTAGCTGCTAAATGCTGCTCTTTTTTAACTTTGCTTGCTGTTTGATGCTCTGCAGGTAGCGTACAGTCAGTCTAGCAGACCTTTTTCTGTGAAAAACCAAAACAATGAGATAAACAATGCCAAAAGTCTCTGTAGAACTGCAGCGTGAGGTGATGATTATCTGTGAATTCATCTCTACTAGTGACACCTTTCACATTAAACATAGTCATTTAATCCATTGTTAATGTAACGATATTGATTAGTGCAGCTTTAAAACATTAAAAAAATGAATCAAAGTTTTTATTAATCCAATCAATAATTAAAAATGTTTTTTGTTGGAAAGACCAATTATATATACTCTCAATTGGAAAAACAACAGACAACAAAGACAACAAAGTGTCTGTGATTATTATGACAGTACAGTGATTCTATTCGTTCTCATTTGGTGCACCGAATGCAAGTCTCTAATACACTATGAATATTTTCATATTCTATGAGTGTTCTATACAACGTCAGTCCCGACACATGTCCACTCATGTTTGTGTTTGTGTGCAGGCTGAGATGGAAATGGAGTCTCTGGTGATGGCGCGTAAACAGCTGATGCAGCTGTGGAGCAGCAGCCTGGTGGGCATGAGGAGACGAGATGAGGCCTTCAGCGCGATGCAGGAGGCCGTGCGGTGAGAATGAGGGAAAGAGAAGGCTGAATATTAATATGCTACTGATCCACTTTAAAATCTGCTAATGCATTCCAATGTCCCTGCCAGAGACATGCTTCATAAACAGCAATTTGGAGATGGTATCTCTCTGCAGTAGATAGTGATTCCTCTGCTCTTCAGGCTAAAGCAAAAAGGGAAATGAAAACAAAAATTACAGTCACTATGACAAAATGCGATGTCAGGCGTCCGCATATTTCAACAGATGCAGATATGTGTAGAAAATATGTAGAAAATACCACACAGTATTTGTACTACACACAATAATAACCTAAGATTTAAATGGATAGGTAACAAATATCAAAATGAAAGCATGCATCCATTCATTCTTTACTGCTGTTCTTGTTCCCTCAGCACTGTCGAGCACCAGGTGATCTTGCTGGACAGAGAGATTGAAGGCTACAAGAAATCCACCACTGAAGAGCAGGAGCAAAATGAGACACTAACTATGCAGCTGAACTGGTCCCAGATGGACAGTGCCACCTCCAAAAAGCTGATCAGTCAGAAGCAAGCCCAGCAAGAGGCTCTGCAGGCCCACTACAGCACCTGCCTCCGCACTCTGAGGGAAACGGAGCGCACCCTCGCCAGGCTCTCTAAGGTAGCTTGAGGACAAAGGCTTCTGTTTTAGAGCTCTGCAGAGAGTTGTCCAGACACAGTGTCTTCCTACCTTCTCTTTCCCTCTGTAACTATTCCACTCTCCAATTCTTTTCCTTCATTGTTCCAGGAAACCAGCAGCCACCAGGCTGAAGTGAACGATCAGAGGAGGCAGTTGGAGAAGGAGAGTGCTGTGCGTCTGGAGTTGGAGGACAAGATCATGACCCACATGCAGCAGAAGCTCACCCACAACAAGGCGGCCAAGTACTCCGAACGGCTCACCAGCAAGATAGCCTCACTCAAGAAGGAGAAGGTAAAGATGGGATTTAGAAAGATAGGAGAAGCATTCAGAATGTTTCAGGCTGGGGGAAAGCCTAGTAAGAAGGTAGACCATTGTTCAATCAGAAGGTGCAGGTTCAAAACACTGACAGCCAGCAAAGACCTGTCCACCTAAGACCCTTTCCATAGAGTCCTTCCATATACATATAGTTAATCATGTTTTCATTAACATTATCACATAATTTCATATATACAGTACAGTATATTTTTAGACCTTCAGTTTCAAACTGGGCCTGTCTTAGTTTAAGGAGTACTCCAGTGATTTATGAATGCATTTCCATAAAGTTGGGGAACAAGATATCCTGACTTTTTGTCCCTAGCATGGTCAAACTCCAAAAAAGCTGGATCCTACATTCCCCATTATCCAACTCAATTGCATCTTTCATTAGACCTCAAACAGACCTCAGATAGACAAAAACAGCGCAAACAATACATGTACAATATGCTAAGGATAAAGATATGACATTTTTGTCCTGCACATCATCTCTTCCTCTCCTTTAGATCTCTCAGTTGTGGCAGCTGGAGAACAATGTAGTGGCGGTGGCACTGGAGTGCAGCGAGGTCAGCCAACATCTGGACAGCCTGGCCCTCACCCAGGAGGCCCTAGATGAGGAGATTGCAAAGTACAACAAGTTACTGACATCCAACCAGACTAAGATTTCCTCCTTTGTTACAACCATCGGGGAGAAGCAGGCCACCATTGCCAACTATAACAAAAAGATCTGTCAAATCGCAGCCAGCACTGGGGTGAGAGATTCAGGAGAAGCAGTCATCGCTAGTTATCTGTTGTTTGTTTGGAATATACGTTCATTAGAAACTTATCAGATATAAAAAATCACATGCTGCCTTTGTGATTTGTGTGCCTCCATTCCCAGCATGAGGACCTGAGTCCTCTGCAAATCAAGGTAGAGGCATTAATGGCTCAGATTGAGGAGCTGGCAGCAAAAATCAAGAGTGACCAGCAGCTCTGGATGAAACAGCAGGGGACTCTAGTAGGACTGACCCAGGAGATAGAAGCCAACAGCAAGGACATGCTCAAACTGCAGACAGAGTACACTAGCATGCAGCAGAAGAAGATACGCTTGGAGAGTACGTAATATATTTATAAAGAAGCACACACATGCACAAATAGGTACACAGGTCCAAGTCAGTAATGAGCTAGTAAACAGCTCTCACATCTCTAAGTAAACTGTTTTTATTGTAAAACCATTCATACGTGCTGTAACCTTCCCTGTGCAGTCATACACCAGCGACTATTAAACCCACTCCAACCCCACCAGGTCAGACTGAAGCAGAGCACCGTGAGGAGACGGAGCTGGAGAAGAATGCGAAGATACTGAGAGGAGACCTTCTGAAGCTCAACACCCTGCTGAGCAAGAACGGACAGCTCAGCCTGGTACTGGAGCAACAGAACGCACTGATGGAGACGGACTTCCTCCAGCGGCTTAAGGCACGACATGCCTGTTTAATTGGTTTTTTAATGTTGTTCTTTCTGCAGTTTTAATCATAAATGATTATTAAATGGGATATAATGTGTGCAGGAGGCAGAGCGGGAGTCCATCGAGATGCAGATGAAACACGAGAAGACCCAGGAGGAAGAAGAGAGACTCCTCAACAGTCTGGTGGAGGCTGAGTCAGTCACATATTCATTTTTTGCTTGTTCAATATGAGTTCATATCTTATTATCTCTATGTCTGTATGGCAATCAACTTGAAGAATTTTATTCCCTAATGAGTTATTTAACAAAAATACATATTCCTACGTTATAAATCATTGCTGGCTTTATGCAAAGCATTGATGATGGTATATTGTTATGGTTAGTAGCTAATTTTACTGCTTAGAAAACAGTAACCTCCAGGGTATTTGAGATATTTAAATATACTGGTTCAAAAATATCAAGACATCTTTTTCCAATAATTTAATTTCCCTCTATATTAACAGCTCATACCTCACATACTGGGTACTGGTTTTTACATGTGTTTTGTGTGTGTGTGGCCAACAGGCGGCAGATTATGCTGTGGGAGAAGAAGACCCAGCTCGTAAGAGAGACTCGTTCAGCTGTGGACTTGGACGTGGGTCAGGGAGACATCCACACGATGAAGGCTGAGATACACCGCATGGAGGTAAACACATTGCACGCAATATGATTATACTTGGAGACAATAAACCGTACTATTGAGCTGTCATGCAGCTGTTTGCCTTCATATGTTACATGTACATTACTATTACTTTACATCTCTATGTGGAACTTGTATTGTGCTACTGTATGTTCCCTTTCCTCCCCCTCTCTTTCTCTCTCAACCCAACCGGTCGAGGCAGATGACCGCCCACCCAGAGCCTGGTTCTGGTTCTGCTCGAGGTCTCTGCCTGTTAAAAGCCTGTTTTTTTCTAGCAACTGTTGCCTAGTGCAGAGTACAGTCTAGACCTGCTCTATATGAAAAGTGCCCTGAGATAACTTCTGTTATGATTTGGCGCTGTATAGAAAATTTAATTGAATTGAATGTATGTACATTGAGGCAGTCAAATTTTATGAGTGCTTCGTGAAATGTGACCCTCACACCTGCCTGAACACTAGAACACTACCCTCTCCTTTAATTTATAAGGTATATGATTCTTGGGAGATCCAGCAAAAATGTTTCTGAATTTTAACAAGTTAAGCATACTTTGTGAAAAAAAAAACCCACATTTATTTGTGCTGTAGTGAAAATCAACAGGATTAAGAAGTACAGTACAATAAATCCTGAGTGCAAATGGCTGGCCCTCCCTCACCATCATGTATATAAGGGGTTCCTGACCTTTTTTGCACTGTGGAAGATTTTTAAATTGACAGTGTTGTTGCAAACTCACAGACAGAGGGGTGTGTCTTGACTGGGGAAAAAAAAGGCTCTAGGCTCTAGGCTCTAGGTCACACATGTTACACCTTTTGTCTACCTCCAAAAAAGCACCTCAGAATGTTTTTTTACATTATTGTATTTATCTTTGCAACATCAATAGGAACACAGCACACACAGATCAGGTAGCTAAGTTACAGACTGATTACCTCATGTACTAATGTCCTACATTAGATGAAAATCAGTCTCCTCTTGTTGGGGTCATAATGTTACTACCTCCAAAAAATAACAAAGTTATGTAATTATTATTCACCTTTTTAGCTCAACCATATGGTTTCTCCATGGCCCTCGTACAACATCATCTATATAATAGTTATTCCATTTTCAGCTACAGCACATATTTTAAATGTAATGCTGACTGTAGAATCAAAGCATACATATCAGATATTTCAATATACTGCTTCTTGGGAGCTCTGTAGATCTTTTTCAAACACAGTTTTTTGGAACTTCCTCATCTAAGGTACGAAAAGGTATTTAAGGTAAAACGGCATCCAAACCAATAGCATAGTACTGTATGTGGTTTGGGTGAGCTAAAGTGAATGGCTGGTCTTCTAAAGTCATTTTAAAAGGTAAAATCCATAAGGTATTATAGCCTGGTAATGATTTGTATGTTTTTGGAGCTTGTTTTAATATGTGTGGACTCTATTCAATGTGTGCATGTGTGTGTGTGTATGTGTGTGTGCAGGTGCGACTCAACCAGCTGATGAAACAGCAGGAGCAGCTGCTGAGGGAGAGTGAAGCAACAGTGGCGAGGAGGGAGACCATCGTCCTGCGCAGGGAGGCCATGGTCCACAGCTCCCACAAACAGGCTACAAGGGGCGAGCTGAACCACATCACACAGGGCCTTCAGCGCAAGATCCAGGACACACACAAGGTAGGTGACGTGAATTTTCCATGTCTGCATATGTGCCTGAAGCATGTTGTACAATTATGTTACACGCGGTATATATGTCTTCAGCATGTGGCAGAGTGTGAGCAAGTGATCAGGGAGCTACAGAAGAACCAGGTGAGTCTGAGCGACAGGCTTGCGCAGCAGAAGCAGCAGGTGATAGAACTCTGCGGCACCAGCTACATCCTTGACCCTGACATTGTGAATCTCCAGGACACCAAAGACAGGGTAAGGAGCACATACTGTGCAGTGTACTACATTACAGCACATTAATACATGCTACCATGTAATATATACTGTAAATCTGCTTTGAAATGTTGTGTTGCCAGTGTGTATTTGTATACTATACTGGTTTGTACCTACGTTGCGTTTGTGACTGACTCTTCACTGTCTTCAAATCTAATACACGCTTTTCATTGTTTAAGCTACCTAAGTAATAAATAATAGCTGATATGAGTCAATCAAGTCTCCCCTCAGAAGTGAAATATGCACTCTCAGTCTTCTGCCGATAACTGTTGAGTCACTTTAATGAAGGTGTTCTGAGAATGTTTATTAAAGCATTTTTCTGGGCAGGGTAGACATGGCTGTGGATTTACTCTCTTGTGCAACACAGTTTCCACTCATGGAAACAACTCCCAAGCATACCAAAAATAACTACTCATTGTTTTTCTGCCTTCTGTGGTCAGTGTTTTACATTTACAATACAAGTGAAAGCCCAAAACATATCCACACTCATTCTTTATCCTTCCCTCCTTCTAGAACCTAGCTAACCTAGTGGTTCTACAGAGCCGGACCAAGAAGCTGCAGGGGGTGTGTGAGGGCAGCTACCGCGCCTTGTCCACCAGCGAATCTGTCAGAGTCGCTCTGCAGAGCCAGATGGCGCGCGTGCACGCTGCCAGCACCATCTTGCACCGCGTGTGTGAGGAGTTCCCCCAGCACCAGGGGGCGCTCCGCAGGCTGTCGCAAGCACTGGCAGCAGGCACACAGGCCCTGGAGCCGGAGATGTCCTGAGAGTGAGGGGAGGATAGAGACATGACAGTGACTACAGGAGAAGAAGCGCAGAGGATGGAAAGGGAGTAAAAATTAGGTGAAGATAAGAGGGAAAGATTAGATAAGTGATAACATGAGAAGAATGAGAGGTAATTTATTTTAATGTTTGCATTCTTTTATGCTGTGAATGATATACTGATTGTGAAACAATGTAATAAAATAAAGGCTTATGAAACATTAATACAGTTAACAAAATCTTTTATAGTGTTTGGCTTTCTCAATCCCGCATGGAAACTAATTGATTTGTGGTTCAGTGGTACTGTACCATTTGAATGATGACAGGTTAGTAACATACATAAAGGGTTGCTAGTGACATTGTCCCAACCATTAATGCAGCATTGACAAAAAAAAAAAATCAAATTTCTAATTCCCTATTGGATAACTTAAACCATTCAGATAATCATGTATTGAGTTCATACCCCTTTTATTTGTCCAGTTACTGGACTCTTTAAATCCTGTGCCAGGTCAAAGTGATCGTATTTCATAGATGCTTAATTCCCTTAATCACTCCCTCATTTTCCGATTTTAAACACTATTTGGGTGTGTGGGTATATGGAGTCCAGTGTGGGGACAATGCTCTGGATTATGACCAATTTCAGAGCTTTTTAGAGCTGACCCAAGTAGCTGCAGGCCATCCTTGATGGCAGTACATCTGCTGTACATGTGTCATCAAGTGATTTCAACACCTACAAAGGTGACTCTCCTGCAAGGGTGGCCACCAAGCCTTGTCCATGCAATGCTGTCAAACCGGCTCCTCAAATCACATGCTCTCTGTGAGCACCATCTTGTACTGTGTCTGTTAGGACTTTCCACAGCACCCGGAAGCACCCAAGACTGTCACTAGAACTGGCAACATGTGTGTACAGGCCCTGGGGGCATGATGACACAAGGAGCCAATTCAGAGAACTCAGTTTCTTCTTACTCAAACTCCTTCTCACACTCCTCGCCTCAATATCAAAATCTAAACCCTGACACACCAAACTTATAATTACTAAGTGGATATGGGAGATGACTTCTGTCTGACCTACAGCACCTTTAAGTAGGAGATATTGAACACTTCCTTGAAGTTGTTCTTGTCTATAGAGAAAGCAAAGATCCATTTTTCATCAATATGCTAATGTGAAAATATATAATATGCTAATAACGTAAATACCGGCCATTTCGAGTTGTTAGCCTGTGCTGTCCCATCTTGCAACTTCTCTGTGGCATCTTTTCAGGTAACTTGTGACCTGTTTAGTCAAATAATTATGCCAAACCACCACCCAGTCACATAAACTGCTTCTTGGCTTCAGACCAGGTCTAGCCAAGAGCAGGAATCAGTTATTATGATTGGATTAATACCATCATTAATCATTATGCAACTTGGTCTGGTATGACCAGTAGCTTATGGTGGCTAATGTTAGCTAAGGTTAGCAAACTTCAGATAGGTACTGCTGTGTATCTGACATTACTGAGTCAGCTCACTGACTTCATGATTCTTCTCTACTTGTGTTACTGTTATAGTACTTTTTAACATTATTTTGTTACGGCTACTTTTAGCTATGATGCCACTCAGCAAAAATCCCACTTTAAGGAGCTCTTAAAATGTGATAGATACAATCATATCAGAGTAGAATAGAAATTTAATTTGATAATCCCAAACTTCACAGATCTCAATGACAATGAAAAACAGATTATATTAGGAGAGGGACCTGCAGCAGGCCTAGCTGCACAATATGTGACTGTATGTCACAAATTCAGGGACACATAATAAAACATCACTGAATATGACAAATAAGTATCTTGATGTAGGCACACACACACAACACCAACACCACCAACATCATAACCTTTAGGTGTAGTTACCAATTTCTAATTTCCTACTTGTTCTGCAGCTAAGTATGTGGGAATGTAACATGCAGTTTTCCAGGATAGGTGTTCTGTTGTTCCACCAGTTCGTTTTTTATTACGGTTCTATTTTCCTTGTATGTTATCATACATGTGCTATGGGGAAATCCCTAGTAGTGTTCTGTTGTCCTCACTGCATGAAATGATATGAGGGAGATAAGCAAGCTCTGTGCTGTTGACAGAGGCTGGTCAGGTTACAGAATACTGGACTGTATACTTTAGACGGCAGCACTTTTGAGTTTTGTCGTTGCGATGCAGTGGCGAGAGGATCGTATTTTGTTAATCCTCTTGTTGATGATAAACATTTGGTGGAACAAGTTTTATGAACTTTGCCACTTGTCAAGGTGCAGTAAGCTCAAGCATTACAGTAATCCTGTCCATTGGAAGACTGCTGGGATAGAAATTAGCACCAGCCACCAGCCAAATGCTGGTAAAACATGAAAGTGACTGGTAGATTTTAGATGCAAAATAATGATTTACCATTGAGTGGCTGGTGAATTTGAACATTTATCTGTCAGTGGCTGGTTGATGTTCTCATTTTAAAAAGTTCATTTCCCACCCTGGACAACTGCCATATCATTTTCTGAGTCAGTTTTTACTGTTGCAATTTACTTTTACATACACCTTAATCCCTTTTTATTGCAACAACTTACCGGTAATTAATTAGTTAGAAATACAGTAATAGCTCTGTGTGTGTGTGAGACAATTTCTGTGTCCTTGGCTTCGATTGCTCAAGCTCTACACAAATGTTATTCTTTAAAATCTCTTATTTTCTTTCATTTTTACAGTTAAAAGATATTCTTTTAAATTCCCATATTTCCCGTTGCTGGTGAGCTCACTAGACTTCCTACATCCTCCAGTATATCATTTACAGTAGGTTGCCTTGATAGCCTCCATTTGTTTGCATAAACCCTTTACAGTACAGTACACAGAGGTGGTAAGTTAGCTTACAGTATGAGAAACCCTTTGACCTTGCGCTGACAACACATGCCAGCTACTCCCCCAATCTTATTTCCTTCTTTAAAAAGAGGACTTTGCACTTCATAGCTCAGTGTTTGCTCCTGTCAGCCGTGTGGTATGTGTGTTTGCTTTACTGTAATTAGGAATTATTAAGGTGAACTTGTGTGTCATCTACTGTTTCTGTGTTAGCAAGAGGCTTTGTTCATTTAGGCTGTGGCTTGACTTCATTCATCAAATAAATCTGGCTTCACTCTAATAAAATGAAGCAGAGGTTTATGATGTGATTAGATATTGGATAAGCTGTTGAAAGCAAACAAACGTTACAAAGCTACCAAGAGTGTGAATAGATGAGAGACATATGTGTGGCTCACTTGACTAATGGTTTCTGAGTGCGTGTGTGTCTGAAATATGATTGTGAAGAGCCTGTGTTTCAGCTCTGTTTGCACTAGCAAGTGTATAGAGTCAGCCCCTTGTTGCGCTGCATCACAGAGGTCTTGTCTTACAGGTTTTACTACACGCCCACACATAAACACACACACATACATGCTTTGACACAAACACCCACAGGGCGGGGATAAAGCCCGGCCCTTTTATAGTGCTTTTCTGCTTCTTCCAGTCAGCCTGCTGTTCTGTCTGCTTCCAGGTATGAGTCTGTGACAAGTGTCTTTGCAGCTAAGGGTGTGTGTGTTCGCTCCGTTTGCTCCAGCTGTGCCCATCGTCTCAGCAGCGGGCAAAACACACTCAAAAACACACAACACACTCAGGATGGCAGGGGAGTGTGTTCCTGAGGGTCCAGACCTGAGAGAGATGGGCGAGGAGGAACTGTGGGAACTGATTAATGACAACCGCCACCGGATCTCCTTGGGAGTGCGGCCATGCATCTTGATCCCGTACCTGAGGCAGGCCAGGGTGCTCACCGAGATGGACGAGGATGAGATCCTCTCCTGCCACAACCTCACCAACCGCAGCATGAGAACAAGTGAGATTTCTGATTTGACTTGGTGCTTCTTGGATTTTAAAGAGAGTTAAAAGCATGTCCTTGGGGTTATAGAGTACTGTAGTCTGCCTCAGTTTGCAGATGACAAGTAGGTTCTGCTTTGTCCTCTTTTACTGCACCAGATTTGTTTACACTGACTGTTGGGTATATTGCCAAGAGACAGAGGAAATTCCAGCGACACTTCAGTACTAAGAACATTTATTTACCACTAAAACCAACATGTTATGCTGCCTGAAGGAGTTTGAGAGTGTATTGGGCTGCTTATTAACCAACTTTTCAAATTTTTGATTGTGATTTTTGTAGAGAACTACTGTTAGCTTGCTTTCTCTCTGAAGAGAAATGAAAGTGCAGTGCTTTAACTTTTAGAGGAAACACTTCTTTCTCCCTGTTGGTTTGATCAATAATTTAATTACCTTCATATCTTTAGATGAAGTCTCTTGATTCAAATGTTAGGGTTGTACTTCTGGATAGTGTTACATTGTCCTCTACTGTTTCCAGGCTATATGCTGGATCTGCTGAGGACCCAAGGGAGGAATGGTGCTGTGGCCTTGCTGGATAGCCTGATGATCCACTACCCGACCTTGTACACCCAAGTCACTGGACGCAGACCCAGCACTGAGCCTTCAAGATTCAGTGGTCAGTGGCTTTTTAAGTCTTCCTGCATTTTAAGGGAATATTTGTCTTGTTGTTTCACTTGCTGTGTGTCTGTCTTGCATTGCTGTCCTTGCAGGCCTGATAAAGTACTCAGAGCTGACAGAGTATCTGGTCAGAGCAGTAACAGGGATGCAGAAGGAGCTCCAGGAGGCGCGCTGCGAGGCTGGCAGAATGAGTGCACGCTGTGCCTCCCTGGAGTTGGAGCTTGGGCAGCAAATGGGGCAGGAGGAGAAGTCCAGGTGCCTTCAGACTGAAAATGAACGCATAAGGAGACACTTGTGTTCTCTGCAACATGAAGTCACCACGCTGAAGGATGAGAAGTGTGACTTGTACATGCGCTACACTGCAGCCATTGAGGAGAAATCAGCTGTGAACATGCGCCTCCATGACCTCAACCTGCAGGTCAGTGATCCTCACTAAAGTCTGTTTCTCATCTTAGAAAACTCAGAAATACATAGAATGTGTTTCTCCTCCCTGAAGCACAAAGCAGTGATCTCAGGGGAAAGTCCTCGAAAGGTCAGGGTTAAAGAACTGAAATCTGGGCATTGTAGCTTGATGTAAATGTAGAAGATTATGTTACGTATGCTTATAGGGAGGCACTGTGAGTGAACACAGCCTGTGAAAACAGTTGTTTAATGTCTTTTGTGCCTCTGGAGGAGCTTTGCCTGAGAAAGTGACATTACTCAAGTAATCTTTGCTTGGGCCTGGAGACTACAAATGTTTAGCAGAACGCCTAGTGTTACAGTACAAACCGTGGGTGTGGAATTTGAAAGATTTTTACAAAAGCTAGCAAAAGATGCTATTTGCATTATGGGAAGTGTGCAGGATCAGGTGTTTTTTTTTAACATCTCTAAGACTGCCTTCTACCATCCTAGAAATATATCCAAGGTCAGATGCATCCTGTCTCAATCGGATTCTGAAAAACTGGTTCATGCATTCATTTCTAGTAGACTTGACTACTGCAATGCACTGTTTGCTGGAACGACAAATCAAGTGGTAAATAAACTCCAGCTCATCCAGAATACAGCAGCCAGAATATTAACAAAAACCATAAGATCTGAACATATCACTCCTATTCTAAGATCGCTACACTGGCTCCCAGTAAAACAAAGAACTGATTTTAAAGTGCTTTTAATTCTTTTTAAATCCATGATTGGCCTAGCTCCGCACTACATTTCTGACATGCTCATGGAATATACACCGAACAGGTCTCTTAGATCATCTAGCAAAGGTCTCCTCACTATTCCTAGAATAAATTCTAAAGCTGCCTATGGTGCCTTCAGTCATTATGGTCCTACTTTATGGAATTATCTTCCTCGGGAGCTTAGGTCTGCCCCAACTGTCTTCTTTTGAAAGCAGACTAAAAATGCATTTGTTTGCACAAGCTTTTAGTTAGGTTTTATTATACTACTTTACTTTTATTTACTTATTTTATGATCAGTTTTTTTATTTGGATTATGTTTTATTTATTTTTAAGTCATCTTTGTATAATGTCGTTTTATCTCATTCCCTTTTACTGTTTTATCTTGTAATTAGAGCTTTGATATTTTAACCCTACTTTTATTGTTATATGATTTTATATATGTAAGACCCTCTTGTGTCATATGTTTTTTATTTTTGTCTTGTCATGTATGATTATGTTTTTCCTGAAGCACACTGAGTCTACGCCTGTCGTATGAAATGTGCTATATAAATAAACTTGACTTGACTTTTTGGAGCTTGCCTCAATAAAGTCTATTTTGACCATAATTTGTTTAAACTGTCTCTCACAAGTCCCCTGACTTTGTGGAAGTGCACTGTAAAGTTTATCAACACTTTGTACCAAAATAATTATTTGATGAATCAATTAGTTGACTGACAGGAAATTAATCAACAATAATTTTGATAATTGATTAATCGTCTAAGTCATTTAGTTCCAGCTTCTCAAATGTGAGAATTTGCTGCTTTTCTCTTTTCTTTTCTTTGTCACAGTTTTTTTTTTTACATTAGACAAAGATGTATTTATTAATCAATTAATTGAAAACAAAATCGATAGGGGGAATAATCATTGTTGCAGCCCCATCAGCATTGTTGTTCTTGTGTGGTGGCAGGTGTATCAACTCCAGATTGAGCTGCAGAAAGTGCAGACGGAGAATGAGTTCCAGAAGCAGCGCTCGCTCAGGTGTGCCTCTTCTCCTGAGACTCCACAACTGCAAGAGGAAGTCAGGAGTCTGCGCTGCCAGCTGGTGAAGGCGGAAAAGCTGGACCCAGTGAGATTAATCACTTAATCATTCTGTGTTATTAGCTGACTTATGTAGAATATTGACAGTCTCACTTATAATCTTTAGACAGTGAAAGAGTCAGTAGCCGCTTGTGTCTTCATGTTTGTATCTCATCTGCTGTCACTCTTGTGTCTCTGTCAGGCTCGCCAAGACATCCTGGCCCAGGATCTGGCTGAGGCCATAGACAGCCAGGTGGAGCTTGCAGAGCAGCTCAGGTGTTACAGAGAGGAGAATGAAAAGCTGCTCACAGAGAAACAAGGGGTGTGTGTTTGTGTTTTCTGTGTTTCCATCATCATGGATCAGGAAATGCCATGCAAAACATCTATGATGGAAAGTGCCATTTTGATTATCTGACTGCTACCACATGCTAAAGCCTTTGGCCAGAGGAAAAATTCTAATTAAAGCTATTTTCTGAGCAGTCTGTTTAGTGCTTATAAAGTGTAAATTATATAAAAACACCTTATAACATGAGAGTTAAAGCAAACAAACCACTCTCTATTTCTATATAGAGTAGGGCGCAGAAGACAGTCTACATGTGTGGCTTAACAGCGCATTGACTTGCTCGTCCAATCCTGTACATCTGTTATGTATCCCTAAAACACTTGCGGCCACATTGGTGTAACGTGTGTGTATTTCAGCTTTTGGATCAGAAGGAGTGCCTGAGCCTCCAGGTGCAGCAGCTCAGCCTGGACTGTAACATGCACCAGCAGAAGAGCACTGTGCTCCAGAACCAGATGAGAGAGCTGCAGGCAGAGAGAGACCAAGTAAGGAAGTGATAAAAAATCCCATCACTCAAACTTTCCTGTCTTTGGCAAGCATTCATTCAGTTTCCCAAGCACTGATCTTCCACCACATCATCTCATTTGTTTTCTCAAGCAGTCAGGTGTCAGCAGTGCTGTTGTGGAGAGTATCAAATATCAACCAGCTCTCTTGGTTCCTCCTTTCTGTAACTCCCTGTTCTGTGTGTGTGTGTGTGTGTGTGTGTGTGTTGTTATTTATAGTCTCTTTGATAAGGGACATTGGTTAAACTCTCCTCTACTGGAAACAGTTTTTTCATTCGACCTTCATTTAAATCTGGAGGAATCATTGAGGGCATGTCCTCATTTTCAATGATGTCGAGAGTACAATTAAAACAGAATAAATACAGAATAGATACACACAAATAAAAATAATTAATGAGAAAACAAACAGACAACAATAGAAGACAGTTAAAAACAGTCACATTCAAGAGCAGAATAGTCTGTGATCATGGTTTTAAATTGACCTATAGGCACAGTTTTAATGTGTGTTGTAAAATGTTCCAAGTGTGTGCAGCACAAAAACTAAAAGCAGTTTTCCAAAATTTAGTGTTTGCACGAGGGACTTCAAGCATTAACCAATCACTTAAGAGTCAAATAATGACTATAGGACCAATTTAATAAGGAAGTGATATATGATGGTAAGTCGCCATTAAGGGCTTTATTAATAAATAGAAAGTAAATACTATTCTTATTGTCACTGAGCAGTTTTAAAGTAGAGTACACAACTTTTACACTTACATATCACTTGTCTATGCCATGCAATAATGACTCACTCATCTCCAGTAAACATCATTGACGCTTTTCCTCCAAGAAGAATGAGAACAATCCACCCACACCCTAACAACTGTCAGGTGGCCACAAGCAGGTCGCATAGCTGCCAGTCGCTCCACTGGAGCTGCGCAGTAACCAACAACACAAGACTGTGATAATACTTGACAGTTGTAATTAGTGGATCATGCTTGCTGTGTGATGTGTGACACACAGGATCTGCATGAACACAACTGTGGTGTTGGCATACCTTGTGTTTCATGCTTCACGCTCTTTCATTTAAAAAAAAAAAAAGGCTGGCTGAAAATTCCAGTGCTTGACTAGAAAATCCAACTTCCTAAATTTGAAAACAAAGGGAACTAACACTTGAATTGCCCAATGTTCTACTCTATTCATTGTGTTGGATTAAAGAATTACGATATATGGAATATATTTAGCTTCAAACACACCACTGCCACTTTTCCTTACGAGATATGCACAGCAGTTTCGCTTCAAAGTCTGATCGCATCATTCAGTTTGTGGTGTTATGTATGAGGTTTTCTAGAGGCATAAGACTCAGACATTGTTGCTACTCCAAGTTTCTATCATGTATTGTTCCTGCGTTGTTTTGTTCACAAGAATATGTCAAAAGATAGAAAGCTGCCAGCCACAGACGCCACAGAGACAACATCCTGCATACCACACGTCTTGTTGGCAGTGTAGCTAGCACGTACATTAATATTTCTTCATTCAAACAATCCCTGACTGAGACATGTGCATGTCCACGTTTTGAGTTACAGGTGGCGTGTGAGGAGTTGAGCCATTTTGGTTGTCATGACGTTGTGGTTTCTACCTGCTTGGGTTTATCTGCATGAATAAGAAACAAGGCGTGCCTGTGCGCAGTCGATTCTGTGTAAAATAAGCAATAAGCAACAGTAAATATGAACAGTTCCTGTGCTTCTAGGCGTACGTGTCCAGAGACGAGGCCCAGGCCATGATCGCCCGCATCCTGGCTGAGAAGGACACCCTGAGGTGTCAGCTGGTGGAGCTCCAAGAGCGAGTCTTCAGCCTGCAGGCCAAACGCAGCCCTGGAGAACAACGGCAAAGTTGTGATGTAATTTCTCACACAAGCACATATCAGCGCGCACATAAAAAGAACACATACAGGGATAATAATGTTAATGCAGTGCTCTGTGTTTTTGTCAAAGGAGAGGGAGTTGGACTGGGAGAGCCCAAGATCCAGCTGTGAAGAATGCCCATTACCAACTAGACGTAGACTTTGCCGCATGGATGCAGTCAATCCCATGTCACTGAGTTCCTGCAATTCAGAGGTGTGTGTGTGTGAGTGTGTGAGATCAGTCACAACTATTTTATCAGGGCTGGGTACTGAGCAATACTTTTTAAATACTGACCAGGTATCAAGTATCAAAAGCATCACATGCTTGGTCTGATTCTTAGTCTTATTCTCTTATTCTTGGATCAAATAGGTCTTGGTCTATATCATGACTTTTATTTTGGCAATAGTATTTTTCTTTATGTCAACAAATACCAAATGTGCCCAGCTGTTTTAGGAAATGAATTAGGCTTTTTCAAAAATGAAACTATATATTTGTTTCTAAAGATTTACATTTGCAGAAAGAACCAATGGACTTGGGGCTGAGTGCCACAGGCAGGGCAGGGAAGTCGGAAACTACTGAGAGATGGACAAACGCATTGTTGACTATGGTCTCTTTGTGGGATTTATTGACAATAAGAGAAATATAGAATAAGGCCAGGCTTATCCTTTAAAACAACATTAAACAGTAGTATATTAAGAAGTTTGACATGTTTTGTTTTTAAAAAAAGTTTGTATTCCTCAAACTAAGGTATTGAAAAAAGTTAATTTTGGTATCGGTACTGAAGCTCAGGTATCGTATTGGCACTTGTATGGAAACATTTCAAATAATACCCAGCCATACAGTAGATTTTATATTTTAACTGCTCATTTTACCTGATTTTAACATTTTCTTGAGTATTTTTTGTACAATAATGAATTCATATTTGTGTGTACATGTTCACCATGTGTATTTGTATGTATTTGTACAGTGTGAAGATGCTCCGGCAAGTAGCATCCGATCCCGAAACGCAGAGCCCCCCAGTCCAGAGTCTCTCCGCAGAAGGAAGGAAGCTCTATATGCAGACACCAGGTGTGTGTGTTTCCACTGTGCATTTTGTGTTCATACTTTTATTTGAAAGTACATTATTAGTTCCAACTGACAAGGCTGTTGGCAGCACACCCACCAGGAAAGATGACTTGAAGGTGTTGACCTCTGCATTCCTTTCTGTTAACATGACGGCATCCAGTTTCAGGTTGATTGTTGATTTACAGGAATAACAGGGGCTAGGATAAATTGATACCAAGAAAGATGGAGATAGGTGTGTTTAAGAGGAAGTTATAGAACACATGGAAGCTGCAAGCAGAGGGTAGAGGAGCAAGACAACCCCAGTGAGAGCACACTGTATTCCTACCTACAGTACCAAACCAGTCTCTGGGTTGTAGCATGGCAGATAGTTAACTCACACTTATTGTACTATTAAAGTCAAGTCAGTATAAAGTAGTTAACTCAGCATTATCAGTGTGTGTGTGTGTGTGTGTGTGTGTGTGGGTACATGTTTGTATGGGCAAGAAAGAGACAGACAGAGAGAAACCTGATGAGGTGTTCATGTAGCTGTTGTCTTTTTTTCTCTTGTAGCCTGGAAACAGCGGAGACTGATTCTCTATCGGACGACTTTGTGTTTCTCCCCAGTGGTATGTATGGAAAACATATGACGCTTTGAAGTGAGTGTCTGTGTTTCTGTGTGGAGGGGGGGTGGTTTGCTGTTGTTTGGCAGGACCTAAATTAGCTGTTTTTCAATGTTGAACCTTTGCCAGGGCCGAAAAGTGACACATTAACCTGGATGCCAAATCATTAAACAGCCTCTCTTTTGTCTAGTGCTGAGTGAAGACAAGCTGGTACGCAGGCTTTCCTCTTCTAATGACTCCAGCACTGATGGGTGAGGCGTCCACTGGACAGATGGCAATTGACCTGAATGTGTGAGATATACTGTAAATTGAAGGCTGTGCATACCCTTAAGGTGGTAATAAATTTAACACAGGGTAATAAAGGTATTGGAGATTAAAAATCAATAATCAGCACTGGTGAATTTAACACAACATACCTACCTTTAGCCCATGTCCTACTTAGATTTAATAATCAATTATGATATGAGATATGCTGTAAGAGCTCATATAGTGCAATCAGAAAGTGAGGCAGTTACATTTTCAGTGTTTTGAGTCTAATCCAGCACACTGGATTTGAAATGAAACAATGACTGAGGTTAAAGTGCTGACTCTCACATTTAAAAGAGTACTCCCCCAATTTAGAGTTGCACTCCTATAACAAAAAAAGTATCAAAATCAGTGCAGCAGATTGAGAGATATGGTTTTATAAAATCCGCACATTATTGACGCCTACATAACCCACAATGCAGCTTCACTGCAGACAGTTCAGTGGAAGATTCGGGTGTGTTATGCTAACAGCAGCTAATGTAGCCTCGAGCCTCTAGCATCAAGCAGAGAAGAGAAGCGGGCTACAGAGGTCTGGTGAGCTCACTTCTTTCTAACTCCACACCCCCAGATTTTTATCATTTTCAAACTTGTAGTCTTCTCCCCAGCCGACGCTGACTCATGTGACATCACTTGAGGCAGTTTATCAGATTTTCTGCTGCTCCCTCTGGAGCCACAAAAGGCTTTATTAAGGGTGTTCAATTCATCTTTTTATACTTAGCCTACAGATTATGTAGAAAAGACAGACAGGGCAGAGCTTTCTTACCAAACAGTGCAATGTTCTTGACCGTGTTCAGTCACCTGACCTCAGTCCATCTGAACAACTGAACATGTGCTTCACTTGATCAAGGCAAAAGGAAACATCGCTACTTTGATATTGTCCTGGTATCACCGGGGAAGATGCCATCAAGTGTCCACTGATATCTGTGGGTCATAGACTTCAGAAAATCATTGATTGTAAAGGATTTACACCTAAATATTAAAAGTGACTTTATTTAGGTTTACTTTAAATTGTCCAAGACATTTTGGCAGCTCTGTGAGGCTGTATGCCCAACATAGGAGTGCTTTAAACTAAATGCTAATATCAGCTTGCTATATGACCAATGTTAACATGCTGATGTTTAGCAGGCACAATATTGTCAACTTAGTTTACCATATTAGCATGCTAACATTTGTTAATTAGTGCTAACCACAAACTAAACTGACCACTAGTTTGGCCAAAAAGGCTACAATTCATACACTGTTCATCTAATGGCCAATGTAAACATGCTCACATTAAAGCTGAGCTTCAGCACCTTAACTCATAGACATTATTTTATTTCAAATCCAATGTGCTCAAGTACTGAGACATTCACTACTAAATTGTGTCATTGTCCTACTACTTACAGACCACACTGGGTATAGCTGTACTGTATAGTATCAAAGGATTTTCTCTGTGCTTAGCGAGAAATAACATTTTTCCTTTCCATAATAGTAAACTTTGATTCCTAATGTTCAATGAAGCATTCTATCCTTTCCTCCTCTCCTCAATACTCTCTCACCAGCCTGTCAAGAACCTCAGCCCCTCCCTTCCTGTTGCGTTCTCGTCCGAAAGCAATTCGCATCAGCGGCCGTGTTCTCAGCATCTCCTTCCAGGGGGATGTGCTGCTCAGCCAGCTGGCAGTGGTAGGAGGCAATAAGACTGGAGTGTTTGTGCACCAGGTGACAGAAGGGAGTGCTGCCCATACTGTCGGCATCAGCTCTGGGGCACAGATAGTGGAGGTGGGTTTCTGAACACTATGTCTAATCATTCTGCCTACTGTGAAGGCGTTTCTCATAATACTGTTGTTCTGCAGGTGAAGTACGAGCAGAACCAGAGGGCTCTGAGGATGGTTCTGGAGGATTCCACTTTAGAGGAAGCTATGTGGGCTCTTGGTCAGGTCACAGGCCTCTGTCATCTCTCCCTTCGACCCAGGCAAGATGGTATGTCCCAGAGCATGTACATAAAACACTGTTTGCTCCTTGTAACCAAAATGGTACGTCTCATCATAAATCCCACTCTGAAACATTTCTCCATTCTTGAAGCCAAATGATTCGTGTAATTTTAAAATAATTAATTAATAATAAGACTACATTTCCCAAGATAAAGACTTCCGCTCTATCCTCAATAAGCAAAATTAATTTACTGACTAACTCCAGTACAGTGGCATTGGGACAATTTGTGCTCATGCTGTAATTCCAGCATCATGAAATAATACATAATAATAATAATGGGAAACAAAGCAAACAACAACAAAATAATGCATTTCTACATTTTGTCATTTTAATTTTCAGAAAGAAAATTAGCCTTTGCACACACACATACACAAACATAATGTAAACATACACACATGCAAGAGCACAGTCATAAGGCAGACTGTGATATAGCAAATCACAGTGACTGCACCTTGTTTATGGCTTCAGCTGATATGAGGCCTTCAGGAAGCAGATTGTTTCTCTTGAGATTAAAGGGCTGGTCAGCTAACTGTGACTTGACTGCTGAAATAGCAATCGGATAAAAGAGTGCCTTTGTTTTGCACCATTCAAAGAATTTAGCTAAGCTGCAATGTTCTTCGTACAGTACAAGTACACAAGGATAGTTGGACTGAGACAATTTAATAGCCTCATAAAACAGTTTTTATGTATCCAAGGGCATCACATAAAGACACAGCCTGGTGTAAAAAGCGCAACATTTCAACATCCCTTCGCCTTTTCACCCTGCTGCCCACTGTTAAATGATTGCCTCATTTTTTTAATATGGACTGCAGAGAAGTGAGGTAATTCAGTGCTAACACCGCTTTGTCAATAAAACACAGCTTTAGCGAGGACAGTGTGATAAAATAGACTGTCTAGTACTGTAGCTCCTCTACAGTCCATTAAATGCTCACATCACATTGTCTTTGTATACGTAGGTAAGGGTTATTCTGTTGTTGGGTGTGTTACAGGTAGGCATTGGGTGAGAATGTGTGTGTAAACTGTAAGTTAACAAAGTACAATTACCTTGAATATATGTTAACCTTATCCAAAACTCATGCTACAACAACAGGGCAAAGAGCTAGCACTGCATTACAGTAAATGACCTCAGTATGACAAATAGGCACTACTGAACACCTCCGCTAGAGGGGGCACACAAAGAATACAGTATATTCTCCTTCAGCTAGGTTTGTGATACTAGCTTGCTAATGGCCACACTTTCAAAAACAAGTTGCCAACAGGCTAGTCTATGCATAAGTTACACATTCCACCAAACAATTTCAACAATCAGGGTTCATCGCCAATATACACTGAATTAAGGAGTGATTAATATTATTGCCTCAAATCCAGTATTGACCTAACCAGTGATTACGCACATGTTAACAAAATACCTGAAGAAAACAAAATAACAGGAGCAAATGTTACATGTAAACACATAGTGATGAAGGATGGACTCATGTAGCTTCTTCAAATGGACAAACCTGATGACTTGATTATTTTTATTTGGTGACTGATTGCAAGGTGTTAAAGGAAGAATCCACCAAGACATTTAAAACTGTGAACAAGGACAATTACCTTTGTAATGTACCAATTTTGTTGTGCTTAATGCTATATTAAGCCTCTACTGTATATCAAGAGAGGATAGCATTGTCAGTCGCTTGGTTCAAACCACTACACAGCTCTGACTGATGGTATTTACCAGTCCACTGTAGGAACATAAGAGGGTAAAATCCTCCTTTAACTTTTTGGCAGGTAGTTACAGCATGGTACATTTTTAAATCTGAAATGGACAGTGGAGCTAATATGACTACAACCGAATTCACGGTGTACAGAAAGTGAAGACTTAATAATAATGATACAAATATACAGTGGCTTTAGTGAAAGTGTCCTCCTCTGCCTTCAGACTATGCGGTGCTGCTGCAGCAGCTGCAGAGCAGTGAGACATCATCCGGAGACTCCTTCTATGTACGTGTCAACATGTCCCTCCCTGCTGGCCCCAACGGAACCCTGGCTGTGTCCTGCAACGACATCCTTCACGTGACCAACACGCGACCCGCTGGAAGTGACGACTCATGGCACGCCAGCCAAGTTCACCCCTGTCAGCTATTGGACCTCCAGAGCGGAACCCTACCCAACTATTACAGGTTGGTACACTGATGAGGAATAAAGAAATGTGGGGGGCAGGATCAGTTCAGTTTCTTGTCAGTCAGCATAGGTAGGGAGTCAGAATCCTCAGAATATTTGAAAGTGAAATGAAATCACCACTCAGTGCTGGTGAAACTGGACACTTTTAATTGTTTTCTTATGGCACAGGGCGCAGCGACTTCTGATTCGAGCAATTGAAGACATGAGCTTTCAAACAAAGAAGACGCAAAAGGTAAGAATAATCTAAAATACCGCCACCAAGTGACCCCATCCAAACTTTTCCTGCGCTAACCCATTCCTGTGAATATTCCTCTCCCTCACCAGGCTTGCCGTATGGTGACACAGAATAAAGAGAAGGCAGTGAGGATTGTCAGCACCGGGCGCCAGGGCAGAAACCCACTGTGGGTCAGCGTGGAGGATGAACAGAACAAGACAGACTCAGGTACTGAACAATAGCCTGCAGCAGCAAAAGTACAACATCTGGCTTATCTGGCTTTATTGCTTCTTGAATCTGCTGTTTGATAAACATTTTTAATGATTTTTTTTCAATGAAAAACCTTTATCTTTCTCACAGTGTATATTATTTCCTATGTAGGTGATACATCTGCAGCCAAAAGTTGTGTATCCCTCATGCCCTACACCCTGGTCACCCCCCACTACCCACCAGTCTGCAGGCCTATCCTGCTGCTGCCCACCGTCCTGGGACGCATGCTGGACAAGAAGCTGGCAGACTGGCAGGGCTTCCAGCTCTGTGAACCTGGTAAGAAATACTGTGTGGTTAAATGCTGTTTCTGCTGGAGCATATGCCATCGAAGACTCATTTTTAGATACAGACGAGGGACACACTTTCCTGTGCTGACAGATAAGTCTGTTTGACTAGACAGATCACATGTTTGTCTTTTGCTGCAAACCAGGAAGGAAATAAACTCTGTGAATAAATAGTAATAAAAATGATAGAGGCTATAAAGACAACAAATGTTTGGTTTCCTGCAATGATAAGGTCAAATTAAAGCTTTAATGATCTTTGTGGGAAAATTCAATCATTACAAGGACTTATGGAAGCCCTGTGAGGCAAGTGAGAAAAAAGTCTGATCTAAATTGTTTTCTCTCCTGTGTTTATGACTTAAGAACAGGCGAAAAAAAAAATCTGAAACAAGTGGAAAAAAAGGTTTTGGCAATTGAAAAAAAAGGATCATTTTACAGTGTTTGTTGTTGTAATACTCATTTCGGCCACAAGAGGCTGAAGTGCACCACTACGCAGGAATGCTTTTAGTCCTATTTAGAACTAGGACTAGTGTATTCAAGAGAACAAAAACACCACATGCAGAAGAAAATCAATCAATAAATGTTTCAGATAATATACCAAATTTATCAAAGATAATGCCACTACTAAAGGTAAAGATGCCATATCTTCATATAGAGTTCGAAATGTATAGATAATAATTATTTCATGATCTTATCATATGACTTCATAAACATTATCACTTCATGCCTTAGCTCTCCGATTCTCCCTCCCCTCCCTCCCCACCCTCCCCACCCTTCTGCTCTACAGAGGTGCTGAGCTCCAGTGAGCACGCCACCCGGCTGCAGAGGTCCGAGATCCTGGAGGATTGTGATCAGGGAACAAACTGCTTCTACACCCTGCAGAGTGTCGAGAAAGTCATGCAGAAGGTTAGAACATTCAACACACAAAAAAAAAGATCTTATATTTGTACACTTTCAGTGGAGGCTGGTAACTAAAAAAGCAAAGAATGGGGCTCAATAAAAGAGGGTGAAAGGGAAAAACAGTATATGGCTGTTAGGTTAGCTTACTTTTAAGTCCTTTTAAGCAAAATCTGGGGGGAAAAAGCCAGCGGTGGAGCTCCTGGGGTGACAGTGTTGGATGGTTGGTTGGTTCACCATTTCAGTCCAGACTCTATTATCTTGACAACTACTGGACGGATTGCCATGAAATTTTGTACAAACATTCATGGTCCCGAGAGGATGAATTCTAATGACTTTGGTGACCCCGACTTTTCCTCATGCTCCATGGTATTGGACTGCAATAAAAATTTGGCAGAAAAATTAAACATTCAAACTTTGGTCATCCAATGACTATTTTCGCAACAACCAGCACAAGCAGCGCTCTGACAGTTTGGTGTTTTCTTGACCTTGAAAGTCGCTTTCTGTTTGTGTGATATTTTGGTGCCCAGTGCAGAGCGCATGGTGCACAGGTGGGAGGAGACGCACAAACAGGCTGGAGGTTTATTCAAATGAAGCAGCGCACATTTAAGCGATTTGTTGGTATTTTGGTGGAAATTTGGTCTTAGACTCAGAACCACATCTGTTTCTGGTGCAATGCCAATCTGCTGCCAACCCGATGATTTTGTCAACAAGAGCAAACAAAATACTTTGGACCAAATGCAATCATGCTTAAAATGTAAATAAACTAATTTAACTAAACACCCTCCAGCCAATAGATGTGTTTAAATCAGCATTAAAAAAATAATATTTAATGTGGTAAAAGCAGGAACACCAGTAGTCTGCATGTTTATAAATAAATATGAATAATTCTTCCAGTATCTGTTGCTGTATGAAAAGCTTCTCCTTCACTTCATTAAATCCCTGCAGCCACATGAAGGTAGCAGGACAGATATCTTGATAAATCTGCAGCCTCCAATTTCAGAAGTGCCGCCCAGAGCATTACGCACAACTGTACACCATGTTAATTTTCATTAAATCACATGCACAGGACACCAGGCTGCTAAATAACCACACACATCAGACAGGTCCGTTATAACTCTGTATTCTGTTGTTTATGCGAGAGAGCTCATTAATCACAGCCAATTTTCCAACTTAAAAAAAATAATTCAGCAGTTCATGTTTTATTCTTGAAGTGCTTACAAAGCAAACGCTGCTGTGTCGCATTTTAAGATGTCATGTAACCATTTACAACGTGAAATACAGTAGAATTATGATGCAATCATATAAACAGCTTTACCAAACTATTTTTTATTATTTGTTTCTATCATCATCGTACTAATTAACTGTTAAAAAATACCCACACCACCTACCTTTGGCTGCAGATTTGTGCCGCTCTGCACCATCCAGATAATGGATTTTGATTTCCTGGAGAAGCCGTTTCTTTATTTGTTGAGTTGTTGTTGTCATGCTTCTTAGTGACTGGCACAGCCGTTTCAGAGTGATGAGACCACTGATGTGACTGGCTGAGAGCATATTTATTTATCACCACACCCTCCAATCTATATTCCACTTCAGCCAGCCCTTTTTGCACTTTGCGCTGCTGCATGTACATGAACCAAATAGCAGGTGCGCTTGGAGACACCGTGCAGTCTGTGCACCCAACACCTACCACTTTTCACTTGTCTTAGCGCTTGCATGATTAAAATAACCTGTAACTAATCTGTAACACCATCAGGTCAAAGTTTTTATTTGTCCTGTACTTTGGTTTAAGACCAAATACCTGCAAAACTAATGACATTCCCATCAGCCTCAGTTGTGCTTTGTGTTGTGTTGCTAATTAGCAAATGATAGCATGCTAACATGCTAAACTACAATTGGTGAAGATGGTTAACATTACTTGCTAAACATTAGCATGTTAACATTTTCATTGTGAGCATGTTAGCATGCTGACATTTAGCATTTAGCTTAAAGCACTGCTGTGCCTAAATGCCTCACAGAGCATCACTTCTTTCTTACCACAACCTAACATAAAGCAGTGATTATACTGTAGCTATGTCGTACAGCATGTTATATGTTTTTTCCTTTGAATTAAAGTTTTATGTGCACATTAAATAGTTAAAACACTGATTTTGATTTTAAACATCTTCACAGATGATGCATTAAAATATATTTCTCTTAATAGCACTGCTCTTAAAACATCCTCATTTTAAAATCCTCTTTTTCAACGCCTAATTCCATGTTTTCTTCTCCTCATCCGACAGGGGATTCACTGTGTGCTGCCGTTGGGGCTGGACTGCGTGCGTCGGCTGCACCGGGCAGAGATCTTCCCTATTATCATCTTCATCAGCCAGTCTGCACGTAGTGCTCGTAAAGTGAGGTAAACTCTCCTCCTTCTTCATGCATGTGCTGACAGAGCTCACCTCGTTGCTCATGACGCTGATTTCACATTTAGATAATCACTATAAGCATTCAGGTATGGGAATGTGTGCCTGGGTGAAACTGATGACCTCACTGATATCAGCCATAGTTTCCATGCTCTAGAGACACATCAATTTTGTCCTTAAACTGACATTAACGTAGGTAACACACGTAGGTAAGTCCCAAAATAGATAATGACACCCAGTCAGACTGAAGAGAGTACAAATCATACAATACTAACATTTACTCTTAATCAGTTGTTATATACAGTAATTCCCATCATCTCTTTGGTCACTTGTCGCCTCTATTTCTGATTTCATGCTGTAATGGAAATTTGTTTTGCTGTCTTAGTATACAAAAGATCTTACATTGTGTCTTGTTAAACAATTTATGTGTTGTTTGTCCAGGAACCAGGAAGGACATTTCGACTGTGACTAAATAGCAATAAAAATTAATTAAAAAATAATCTAGAATTACCGCCCTGCGGTTGTATGCCTCTGCCAACCAGTCAAATTACAGTTTATATCCATGTCTGTCCAGACTCATATATGTAGTGAATACTACAGAAGTTATCACTATTGTAGGAGCCAGAAGGAGTTTTGTAATATAGGTTTGTGATTGTTTATATTTTGGAATTTTGATCATTGGTTGCTAGTTTTGTTAGTGTTTGGGATATCGGTGTTTATTATTGGGATCACGGTGATAATTGAGAATTGGGTCACATGGATATGGGCGGCGACACTCAGTTGATTTAGGCACATGTGCACGGCAGGTAGAGAGGGTGAGTGGGTCGCTGTATTTTTTGTTGAGCGCTATTTTCTGTTTGATCGCTGTGATTATAGTTTGTACACGTTATACTGAGTTACCCTTTTTTTTCTTTAATAAAAGTCATTTATTTTATCCTAATTTTTGATCTCAGTGAATCTTTTTGGTTAGCGCGTCACGCAAACTTGATCAGGCCCGACATCAGCCTCTCAGCGACTTTTTGTTTGTTTCCTGTAGTCGCTACAACTATATTGATAATACATGTATGATTCCAGTGAATATACATGTTGAACTGATTAATGAAGGATTATCATAGATGTATTGGCTAAACAGGTAAACATGTACTTGATTATTACGTAAAGATGGATTCTTATAGAGTGCAGCTACACAAAATGTTGTGCTTTTGTTTTCTTCTGGCTTTTTCAGATGCGAAGCCTCTCTATGAGCTGTAGGTGAAACTCACAGAATCACTATTAGCTAGACGCGCTGCAATACGTTGTTTGCAGTCACGTGATTCCGATGACGCTCGGAATTCAGAATGCGGCAGGAAGTGAAAGACAGAATGGACGAGACAGAGGAAAGCCCACAACGTGCTAGTTATTGTTTACTCATTGTGTCGTCCTGGTCAACGTGTGTGTGCAATCTGGAATCGCCCAATTCATTCTTACATTATGTCTAAAAACCTATTTTGAGGTCACAGTGTCACCAATTCATTGTCCAACCAACTGTGAAATATGGTCATCAGTTCTTGAGTTATGGCCAAAAACGTGTTTTGTGAGGTCACAGTGGCCTTGACCTTTGAACACCAAATTCTAATCAGTTCATCCTTGAGTCCAAGTGGATGTTTGTGCCAAATTTGAAGAGTTATTGCGTTCACGAGAATGGGATGGACGGACGGACAACATGAAAACATAATGCCTATAAAAATGATAGAGGCTATTACTGTAAGACCATACAGTAGATGCCCTTCTCTTCCATGTTACATTATTTTAAATGATTTACATAAAATGCTCCACTTTAAAGGAGTAATCCACATTTGAATGCACCTGTTGCATATCATCAGCTTGTGATCTTCAGTGTGTTCCAGTAGTTATATTGTCATTTGCTTTAAACCTACGTTTCCCTGAATGACGTTCAACTCCCTCAACAAACAGGCTTAAACATTTTGTGACTAGCCTTGTGTTATAGGTTGAATAAGCATTAGCATGACAACCACAAGATAAGACTTTGCCACTGAAGAAAAAAAAAAAGCAAAAGTTATTCGCTTGTGGCTGCAATGTGTTCTGGTCTTTTGATGCTGCTGTCACTGGAAAAACTGGTATCTCTGCCTCTTCTATGAGGATTTCTCCTTGTACGATTGTTGACAGTTCGAAGAGCAAAACCTGTTCCCTTTGATTCTGAGGGACTGACATTATAAATCTCGTAATTTATTTCCTTCATTCCTCCATCACTTCCAGGTCAAAGCTGCAGCGCCACGGCCAGTCGGAGGAGCAGCTGCTGGCGTGTTCGAGGAGCGAGGAGCCGCTGCTGGACAAGCTGCCGTGTCTGTATCACAGCGTGGCTCCGGACTCCTGGTGTGACCAGACCTCCCTGCTGACCAGCCTGCGCACCATCATCTGGGCGGAGCAGAAGAAGATCGTCTGGGTGGAGCCTGACCTGTGGTGAAGCAGAGGGATAGAACAGAAAAGATTCTTAGAAAACACAGAAGATATAAAAATAATAGGAATTATGATTTCTCAAAGGGCTTTTTATTAACGCCAGAGTACAAACAAGCTTTACAAGAAATGTATTTGTAATGAGTATGTATCTATGATACTTATAGATAGTAACTGGGTGAACGAAGCACTCTATATGTGCTATACACTTTGCTTTTAAATAGTATGAAGCTGTATCACTATTTACTGTACCCAGAAACATTTTCTACATTGTGTTGCCTCCCTTTTTGAGGCATTTGTTTTTTAAAGCAAACACTGGTGTGAGGTGTCCACTAAAAACAAACATCATTATAACATATTGTAATGACTTGTATGTACTGTATCTCTACAATATGTTGTAGATCATTTCTCACTATGAGGGATGTTCTTTTAATGTTCTTGACCTGCTATAACCATCTCTTGTGCTTAATTAGAATGCTACAGTCTGTTTCATTCATTTTTATTATTTATTTCAATCAGTATGAGACGTGATTCTTATTAGGAAGGAGAAAATGAAGATGGATTGTATTCAAATCAAATCAGTCACCACCATATATTTTCTTCTTTTAGGATTTTAGAATGAAACTCTACTGCAGGGCATGTGATTATAGAGTCAGGGATGTTACTGTAATTCTTCTTTCAAGGAGCTCCTCTCTTTTTCCTTCTCTTCTCCTCCTCTCTGGTTGTCCTCTTCTGGTTGTCAGTCCTTATTAGCTGTCAGCTTTTCAAAAACTATTCATGGCATCTCTCTGACTTGCTGTGTAGCTCTTCCCTGCAGATTCTGTAACAGAGTTTAGCTTAATAATTTCTGGTTCCAATGCATCTCACTGTCCACATTAATAAAATGTAGCAATATTTAATAATTTATCTTCATTCAAGTTTGAAGCTCATCATTTTTCATGTAGCACCATGTTGGTGTCACTATTTTCTATCTTATTTTATCCATATTTGTGTCTGTTTGGATTAACTGTAAAACAACTAATCTTTTGTTGTTTACTTAATGTAAATATGTGTGTTTTATTTAGTTGAAGTTGAAAGCAGCTGGAAGCCGGAGAGTTCAGTTTGAAAAATTAAAAAGAGTTTGATAAATCCAAAAGTATGAAGCTTTCAAAAGTGTTTCACTCTGGCCAAAGCTGTCAAAGGATTCAAAGTTGTATTTTTTGTATCCTCAAAATATCAGTTTAGACTTTAATGAGGAGAGACAACACTTCATGCACAAAGTGAGAGTTTCTGTAATGTCAGGTGCATCATTCATTATTAATATTAATATACTTTCAGGACAAATCTGACAAATGCATATAACATGTTATCTTTTAAATGGTGCTGCCTATATGAATGTTCTAAGTCACAGAACCAGCTGATAGCAATCTGAGGATTTGCAGCACACACTACTCTGGATGACACAGTGTCTTCCCCCAGAACAGATGAAACTAAAACAGGGAAAGAAAGGTAACTCGTGCCTACACTGCTGAGCATCTGATGTATGAAATGTTCTTGTAAATATATATGTCACTGTAATTGTCATTTGTGTATGAATCTGAAGCTTATGGACCAGCTGCATGTGAGGAGGGCAAGAATATTTCCTGGATATTAATTTCCTGGAAAGACCATGGCCTCTAAGATCTACCCAGTCCCTCCACACATGTTGGACATCCTGAAGGACTGGGCGTCTACCTGTAGCTGAATGTCAGGGAGGCAGAGCAGGAGGAAGAGGAGAAGGAGACCGAGCAAGAGGAAGAGCAGAAGGAGACCGAGCAGAAGGAGACCGAGCAGGAGGAGCCATCCAGCACTGCCTCTTCCCACAGAGAAAAGAAGAAAAGACTGAAGAACTGCAGCACTCACAGACTGAGTAATGAGCTGAAGCACTCCAAGAGAACCACAAAGAGGTCATACAAAAACCACAAGAGGTTCTGCAGAAAATGCAACCTTTGTAATCGCTGCCTAGGTGCAGAGAAGAAGAGGCTTGAGAGATCCAAGCTGCATGACCAGCAGAGACTCCACAGTCCCCACTAAGAGGACAGAGTCAGAGACACAGCCTTCTCTGAGGTCAAGAGAAGAAAAACTGCAACAGGACGTGCTGTCAGAGCCAACCGAGGCTCTCAACTCAACAGTTTAACCATTTATGGGCCACATGCATATTTCTCTGAGTAAAATCAGAAAATGTGATATGGTGTGTTTGTTTTAGAGACATATTCAGCAGGACAGTACAGTATAAGACGAAATTCTTATCAGGACATAAGAAAATGTGGGCAATGCTCACATGTTGTTTGTGCCAAACTAAGATTTGAAAAATGTTACGCATCATCGCTGGCCAAATATAGGAGGCTAACTGTCTTCAGAACATCCAATAACCTCTTCTTTTCTGATGAAATACTTTGCATAAACTTCGGTTAGTATTTCTGTTCCTCCAGAATCTCCATTCTTGGCCTTTCTGTCATTTAACTGCTTCTTTTGCTTAAAAAATTCAGTCTTTTATTAATATATTTTACATTGGTGGCTGAAATGATTTTTGTCCACATGCGTACCCTTACTTCTTATTGCGTACCGCCGCTTGATTTTTTTTCCCACCCCGCGAAGACCCGCCCTACTGTGCCTCTGATTGGCTAGTGTTCGTTGCCTTAGTTGGTTTGATTAGTTAGATTAAGCATGAGGAGTGAGATGGATACATACATCCATGGATGGATAGGGTTAGAAAAAAATGTCAAGGTCAGAGCCAATCAGAGGCAGAATAGAGGCGGGTCCTCGCGGAATAATGGTGGGAAACACACACGCGTAACTGCATCTATATAATGTATGTAATGAAATGCATACAAAATACATTTGAAGTGGGATAGGCTATATTACCAAGAAATGCGTATAAATATAAATATATCCAAGACACATCATGATCACGTCATGCTGAATTAGGGTGGCCTACTGGCACCTTTTTGGTCAGGCAATGGTTCAGGCTGGTTAGGAGAGTCAGCGTCAGCGCGTGCAATTACGGTGACAGGTCCCATGTTATGAGCTGCGTCACCACAAGACAGAATATTTGAAATTTCGAGGAAAAAAATTTAGAGCAGGCCACTTACAATATCTAAACCTTGGGTTGGTTTATTCAGTGACGATATTATTAACTTCATACAAACACTGTGACGCCCTGGGGGTGGGGGTATCACCTGACTGGAGCTGCAGCTCGAGCTTCATGAACTGAGAAAGCACGTGAGGTAACAGGTAGGCCTAGGTTTTCTGCTAGCTTAATTGGACTGTGTTTGTTCTATAAACTGGCCTAAAGCGTTTACAAGTGAATTTCTGGAAGGGATTAAATGGTGTAAGCTAGTGTTTTTTCCACTCCCACACCTTCAGTTAGCTCTGCAGGTTATTGACACTTTGCCCTCAGGCCTCAGCTCACACCTCTTCTTTACAATGTGAGGCATGTAGGCGCCTGTCATTTGTTAGCTACTGCAGGCCCACACCGAGTTACGATTGGAAATTGAGGAGCGATACCTCATAACAAACTTTAAAATGTAGCTCATAATATCAACGAATGTCGAATTAACTGAAGATTTTATTTGAATTATTCTGTCTTCACATTCTTGTAGTTGAATGGTAGGACAGTTTGAATACAGGCTTCTAATAGCACTGTTTCATATACAATCCTGTTCCTATTTCCTGAACAGCGTTATATATATTTTTTAACGGTTTTCACAAGTTGTTCACTCAGTGTCCTTATAGGCACTGAAAAACGTTGACATTACCTCTAAGCGTAAAGATCACCAGATCATGAGTCATATAATTGTTTGTATTAGGATCCTCTATTAAACATTGTGTTCACAACCTGGCGACAAAAAGGTTTCTTTTATTTTACATCATAAGGGATTATTCCTAATCTGCAAATGACTAATGCTAACTAACAGCAAGTCATTAGTTACATTTATCAACCGTGTAAGTGCGTCTTGTTGTAAAGTGGTACCACGTGGGGGAAATAATTAGTCTGTGGATCATAAAAAGCAAAAGAATCCTTCTAATCAGTTACAGGTCACATTTAGGGAATGAGGATTATTTTTACAACTAAAAGAGCTGCCATGACTATTAGCGGCCACTGGGGGGAGGCAGAGAGAAATGAATGTGGGTTGGAGGGAGTGGTTGGGAGAGGAAAACATGGCTCCTACTGAGAGAGGGAAGAGCAGGGAGAGATGAGAGGGGGACACTTTGATTTCTGACCGCAAACCCAAAGCACCGCTGTCTTTCATCAGCCTGTCGTGCTGTTCCGTTGGCTTTCTCCCAGCTCTTGATTTTACTGCCTGCGTGTACTGGGCAGCAAACAACAAGGATAATCAATGCCCCCCCCCCCTTTTTTTTTATCTGGTGGTGATTATTGACTGGATCCGAAGGATTTTTTTTTTTAAGACTTCCACTGAATCAATTTCCTCTCCTGGAAGACGTTTTTGGCTCTGTCGGGGCCCAAAACCCCAAACCCTCCCTTCTGTTGCTGGGAAACCACTCCAGTGATTTGTGTGTTGTCAGAGTGCATTATGGACAGTGACATGGAGAGAGAGAGAGAGAGAGAGAGAGAGAGAGAGAGAGAGCTTGGCAGGAGGAAGGGGGAAGAAAGAGAGAGAGAGGTGGGGGTTCAAGAATAAAAATGATTACATTCACATCTACTCTGGCTCCCTTTCTCTTTCTTGTACTGTCTCTTTCAAACACACACACACACACAGCATACTGCACTGTGGGGCTGATTAACAGGCTTTGATTCCCCTGTCTCTCTCTCTCTCTCTCTCTCTCTCGCTCTCTCTCTCTCGCTCTCTCGCTCTCTCTCTCGCTCTCTCGCTTTCTCTCTCTCTCGCTCTCTCTCTCTCTCTCTCTCTCTCTCTCTCTCTCTCTCTCTTGCTCGCTCTTCGCTGGCATTTTAACTGGGTTGAGTTTCAGCTTTTGGGATTAAAGGAATGAAGAATGCGTTTAGCAGCAAAAAACTGGAGAGAAATTTGATGTTTAATTGATAGAGGTTGGATGTCGGAGCAGAAGGCTTGTTATTTGCAATTACCCTAAATCACAGTTGAGTGTGTGTGCATGTGCATATCTGTCGGACTGTCTATGTCCGTGTGTGTGTGTGTGTGTGTGTGTGTGTGTGTGTGAGATTTACAGCCAGGAGTCGTGTCTTTGTGTAGAGTAAGTGTGAGCGATTTCATACCACGGTCAGAAACGCCTTTTGCTGCCAAATTCCTCTCTCCTTGATGTGAGAGTAAAACTGTCACATGAATGAAAAACAATAGGGCTCTGCTCTACAGTACATTGCTTGTAACTATGAGGACTATCACATTTTTGAGAGAAAAACTGATTTGCAATACATGTGGATCCAAGTTTTCTTGTGGAACTTTACTAGTGCAGTATCATAAAAGCAACTTGTGCCTTATTGCCTTATACTGAGAGGTGTTTCTAATATTTTGTCTGCTCCATTTATATCAATGGAGTTAGAATGAATATCAGAGCTGCAACGATTAGTCGATCGAAAGAAAATTAATTGCCAACTATTTTGATAATCGATTAATCGTTTCAGTAATTTTTCAAGCAAAACTGTCAAACATTTGCTGGTTCCAGCTTCTTAAATGTGAGGATTTGCTGCTTTTCTTTGTCGTTTATGACAGTAAATGAAGAGTCTTTGGGTTTTGAACTGTTCTCTGACAAAAGAAGCAATTTGAAGATGACACCTCGGGCTTTGTTGAAATTGCGATTTTCAACAATTTTTTTAATTAATCGTGAAAATAATCGGCAGATGAATCAATAATGAAAATAATCGTTAGTTGCAGCTCTAATGAATATTAGAAACACCATCTCAGAATAATACAATACAGTTCAACAGCAGCACGTCGGCCTCAAAAATGACGCCTCTCTAAAACGCTTTCAACTTTGCTTTCAGCAAAAACTGAACGTTGTAACTTTCATAAACCTGCGAGTAGGTGTGTGTTGGGACAAAGCTGCACACTAGTAGGCTCTTACAGCAAAATGTGCAACATTTTCACACTAGTGGCGAGCATTGAACAAAAATGCAAGCTTTGGATTTGATTATACAATAATTAGTGCATGATGATTTCCTCGCTGTTGCCGTTGGTAAGCAATAAACACTTTTGCTTACATCAGCTCGCAGCCACACAGGTGTTTTCACCTGTTTAGCCTGGTTAGAGTTCTTCTCAGGACTGTGTGGACATGTGCAGACTGTGGTTGAGAGACATATCCCGGACTGTGACACGTGTATGAGGATGCAAAATGATGTTGATTTAAACGGTCTGAAATCTCAGTCTAATTTGTCATTGGATGCTGGGCATGTAATTTACAGTGGGTTTGTCAGAGCCTTTTCATTGCCTGCTGCTGTGTGGAAACCTTGTTAATGGCTGAGGGGTCACAAACTGGAAAACCAAAATAAAAACCCCAATAAACAATGATTTAAAAGAGGCTAAAAAACTAGTAGATCTGAGGGGGACTGCAGAGTTGGTAAGATTTCTTTGTGGTTTTGTCACTGCGAGCAACACCTTTACAGTACACAAAGTAATTGGATCTATTGTTAATGTAAAAATGATGAGTCAGTGCAGCTTTAAAGGTTTTGTTTGGAAGCAATTTCACTCAGCACCAGATGAAACCGGTTAGAAGGCCGTTTGAATGACAATTCTGACTGAATAAAGGCCAAACTGCAGCTGATAGCAGGGTTCGTACAAACAAAGTTTGGAAAAGGCTTCATTTTAACTGTTATGTTTTCAAGGTTAGGAATATGCTTGAATTCGAATATACTCCTTGAAAAATGCTTGATTTTCAACATAATCTGGTGTTTAATCATCTACACAGTCACTCATGGAAACCAAACATCTTTTAATATTTGAAATAAAATGATCCCATCGTCATATTTGTTTGTTGTCTCCTGGTGTTTATAGTAACAATTAAAGGCTTTGAGAGTCTGGACATTTTTGGTTTAGATACCTTGAAAGTGCTTGAATTTTACTCTTAAAAAGCTGCATGAATCCTTTGATAGTTATGGTAATTTCATAACATCTAACACAAATGATATTAAACTCTTTCTCGAATGTTGTCGTTGTTGAGGATGATATTTCAAACTGAAACAGAACTCTCTCTCCCTCTCTCTCTCTCCCCGTGCAGAGTGCTGACCCTCTGATGACCTTGCATGGTGTGAAACACACATAGGAGTGGCTGCAAACCCATGGGTGAGTCTTTCCAGGCAATCATCTGTCTGTCTCCCACACACACACACACACACACAGAGCTCACCTTGAGGGCAGCCCTGCCCCTCTATGTACCAGCATGGATTAAGCCCTCATGGTAACTCTACTCAGTCAACAGTTTCTCAGACTGCTAATCCGGCATCTATCATCAGAAGGTTCTTTTTCAACCCTGAAGGCATGTACATAGTCTCACAGCACCGCCCCATGTTTTGCATAAGCTCTCATTTTGTAGCATTTTCACCCTTGTGTATGATCAGAAAGGTAAATACTAAATGACTTAGCAAAAGCAGAGCTCTCCATGAAGACTCACTGACACATAACAGAAAGAAAGAGCAAGAGCAAAGAGGGAGAAATAGACATCCCAACAGTAACAGCGTTCAACAACAATAACAATGTGTATTTCAGCTTAAGAGATCTGTTGGCTATGAGCTGCATGTTGCCTAATTAGCTAACTCATCTGAAAAGTAGTAGCTAATGCTAGCTCGTTAAAGCCCCTAATGACCAAATTTAAACTTTTAAGACAGCTCGTCCAGTAGTGGTTAAAGTAATGGCTGCTCATAGCTGCTGTTTGAGTTGATGCTATTTGGCTGTAGCGTACAATAGCAAGTCAGCTGTAACATGACTTCTACCATCATTCTTCATTACCACGTTAGCTACTACAGTTACTACCAGCATTGCCTGCAGTTCATAAGATGCTTGTTGCTTGTTTGGATTTTCTAAGTATTTCCTCATTTCAAGCTCAATTCTCTAAATGCGTACATGCTTTTTGGATGTGTCTTGTTCTTAGCGGCCACTGTAATTAAGAATAGCTAAGTTGGATGCGTGTGACTGCTTATTAACTGTCAGTTGAATTGTGTCACATGTGAAGTAGTATATCAGGGGACTAACCTGGTTATTGTATCATTTATGTAAACGTAGCCAGTGTTTCAGGTTGAAAATACTGCCATGGCACCATTCAAAATCCTCCAAGATGCCTGAATCCTCAACTAGAAATATGCACAATAGATTATGGATCAGATACTTAAGCATAAACACAGAGCCAATACACTGATATCAGTGTTTCAGCTTACTAGTGTAAAAAAAACTGCTGCATATTATAGCACATTAAAACTGAAATCTGTAACTTTCAGCATGTCACCGTCTGAAGTGAGAGGTTGACAGCAAAGATGGCAGAGCTGTTGTGAAGGGTTTGTGTGGGACCTGCTGTTTATTTAAATCAGACACAACCAAAAAACTTGTAAAATACGTCAGAGAGAAAAGTGTGACACTGGGCTTAAGTAATATCAGTATGTGAAAATAGGTACATGGTGAGAAATGCATTCTTCTGGTGCACTGTCTGGTTTGAATGGATTTTATTGGCATCTTCACCTTGGACCTACCAAGACACGCCCACCAGCTTTTCTTAGTAACAAAAAAGTAGTAAATGTGTTGGTTTGTTTGCTGTGTAATACTCCACCAAACTACGGCAGTATATTGCTGCTACGTCAGAAAAAGGAAAACGGCTCAGTATCACGTTTTAACGTGATTATTGTTATAACATAAAATGTTTCACGTTATAACAGATATTTTCATGTTATTACGACATACAAACTTATCACGTTATAACAAGAAACTTTTGTGTTATACAATATACTATTTATAAATAGTATATTGTTAGAACGTGATAAGTTTGTGTCATAATAAAATATGTTATAATGTGAAACACTTTATGTTATAACAATAAGTTATGATGTTATAACAAGATAACTTGTGATACTGATCCGTTTTTCTTTTTCTGGTGTGGCAGTGATATGCTGCTGTAATCAAACATAATGTATAATGGCTATTAATTAAGAAACACTGGGGATTGCAGCTATAAAAACCCCAGAACACAAATCTCTTGAATCAAATTTGGGTTTTAAAATGAAAGGTCAATAAAATAAAAGAGAAAATGACAGAGAACGGGAACATGCAGATACAGGATGTTTGGCATCTGTTCCTCAACACCACAGATCATTAACTACAAACTTGTCTGCACACATTCTTGTTCAGACCCACAGAATCGAATTTCAGTCATGAGGATGATCCATTGTAAAAATAGCAGATATATCACCATGAATGGTGCACAAAGATATCTAGAATTTCCCATCTGATATAAAGGTGTATGGATAGAAAGTGCTGTCTGGGACTTAAGTATTTTAGCAAGTGTAAATGTCATATAGCTTCAGTGGAGAGCTGGAACAGCAGAGGATGTACTCTAACTGATAAGTATTTTATTTCATTTTTGGAACATTAGGGTTCATGTGATGTGCTTTTACAATAGAAGCAATAGAACTGCTGTCTCCATACCTTGTTGACTTATCATGTATATTCATACACATACTTTCACTCCCTCTTTCCCCTCCGCTCACCCTCCCCCCTCCATCACTCGCTCTCTACTCACCCCTCTATTCTCTGGCTGACAGTGAGGGTTGAGGCAGGCTGTGAGTGGAGCCATTGTGCCCAGAGGTCAGAGAGAGTCCGAGATACACAATGCCAGGGTCAGAGTCACTGCGGCGATGGCCCGACCACTTGGCAGGAACCGTCCAACTCAGCCAGATAAACCACGGTGGGGGAAAGAGGGATTCAGGGAAAGAGAGAGGGAGGAAGAAAGAGGAGAGGGTACAGAGAGCAAAGGAGAAACCAAAAGTTGTGCAGAATAAAAATAACAATTACAACATTCAATAAATAACAATTTCAGTGTAAGTCTCTTTTAAATAGTGGAGCAATGAGAGAAGAGGTGCAGTTTATAAAAAATGCATGAGAGGAAGAGAAATGCATGAAGGTGAGGCTGGCTAATAAATACTGACACAGTCAAATATTCCAGAGTTTGAAATTACAATAACATTTAAATTTAAAAATGGCTGTGTGCTTAGTTGTTTTCAAGGCTGCTTTTGATGGAACAAAATCAAACCACCATTTTTCTTATATTAAAGTATAACTGCACCTTCAAATTCTGCTAGAACCGTCTCGCCCAGCAAATTTTAAAAATGCAATGAGTGAAGAAACAGCACCTGTAGGAGGCGTGGCCTCGTGGCTACGTAGTGTGTGGGTCAGGGGAGACTGACTGACACTGATTAGAGTCTTTTTTTTATATAAATTTCATGACGTAGACAGGTCCCAACCGGTCGACTCTATGTCAGCATTGACCTCGCAGTTTCAGGGCTGATTTTAAATAGTAGATGGTGTGTTGAGCCATTTTCAACCCATGAAATGCTGATTTTTAGAAATGTGGTAAGAAATGTCAATATTAACACCAGCCCTGATGTGTTTCATCACAGTACAGTCATATCATTTAATTTACAGCTCCAAAAACATGTTTAGTGCAGTACCTCTTCAATGAATATTATTTTTAAAAGGAAAGGCAATTCTTAAGAAAGAATAATCAGGGATTAAGGTTACATGATATATTACATATTTCTACTGTCAGGTACCACTGACTCAGTGTTTACAATGCTAAAGTGGTCTACATAGATTTCAGAAGTGGCAGACAAAAAAAGATGTTCAGTAACCTGCCACAGAGGCAGGTGAGGAAACAACTTGATTTCAGACCCTGTCTGTGTGTGCAGACATGTGCACGAGTACAGGTGTGTCTTTGTGTGCACATGCAGAAATAGCTGGATTGTATTGAGTGCTGTAATGCAGGCAGAGATGTTCCCATCTCTACAGAAAGTCTTTATATAAATATGAACCACAAGGTCAATGTTATGTTCGATAATCACATCTTGTAGTTTACTGCCCATCTCCACAGAAGCGCTAATGTGTTGGTCTTAAGCTCTCCCCAGTCTATAAACGTAGCCTCAGCTGGAATAACCACCATCTATTAGCTGACCTGCTGTCACCCAGCCAGAAGACAATCAATACCCTCTGATAATGATGTCATTTACTCACAGTAAACCACAGATAATGACGAGACCGGAGGACTCCTGTTGTTACCTCATTTCATGGGTTTTGTCTCAACGCAGGGATCAACGGTTACGTGAACCCTCTCATGAACCTATAGAGGAGCCTGTTACAGAATCAACCTGAATTGAACCCTTCAGACAAAGACTTAGCATGTGGAAGCATCTAATTGATGAGTGTTGTTAAATTCAGTTATCTAAAACAGCAAGAAGAGGCTTGAAAAAACAACGACTGTCCAGCTTACTAAAGACTAGACTTCCATTCTTAGTAAACTGGACAGTCTTTTTTTTTCTTTTCATTCTTACTCGACCATTGGCCCCATCCTTGAAGAGCACCTGATTTTTTACTTAATTTTTTACTTCAATATTACGAACACTGTTGTTCTTGACCCAATGCAGGGCTCCCTCATTTTTTCTTCAGTAAGTAGAGGCTTAGTGCGATCCATAGACAAAGTAAGGCTGTATACTTTTATACTGGATTTTTGGGGGGTTTATCCTAATGCTGATATTGAATTTTACAATACATCAGCCACATAGTGTTCATCAATAGGCTCTGACAAAGATGTACCGGATGCAGTATATTTGCATGTTGAACAGTTGACATGTTTATTTAACAGTCTCCGCTCTGTCTGCACATCTGTGACATGCAATTTACATGCTGCAGAGATCTGTAAGTAATGGACTGGCCTGGACGCTTTCAGCTAACCTCAGGCATTTCTTTAAGGGTTTTTTGTTGTTGTTGTTGTTGTTTCTTTTTTTTACATTCCAGCTAACATTGCATTCTTCTAGGTTCATCTACACAGAACATTTTAGCTAAACTGATTGTATATTTTATAACATCTGTTGCCTTTGATATATGTTTTGAGATGTATTTTGTATGTGCTGTGTTTTTTTATGATCTCAGCTAAACAGATTCCTATTAAATATCAAAGATGAAGGGGCGTTAAGTTTAGAGGCTTGACTATAGTCACACTAATATTTCTGTAATCAGTAGGCCTTCTGATATATCAATCTAGCTCCATATATAACAATACTTCACCTCCACCTATTCATGTCCAAACTGATTTGTATTAACTAGGAACCTCCAATGATTTGGTGAATTCTTGCAGTGATTCCCAAAAAACATCCAGTTACTGTTTTTAATCTGAAGGCTCCATTTGCAGTTTCAAGAGAAGGATGCAGTAGTTTTTACTTTGAATGCATGTTTGTAAGCCTGTCCAGACCTAGTCATGAAGAAGTGTAGCAGTGTGTGCACGGGTGGTGTACACAGGATACGTGCGTGTGCAGGTGTGTGTGTTGTAAATTCATGCTGAGGTGAGGTCTGAGCCTCAGGTTGATCCACGGTCTATCTGACAAGAAGCACAGGGAGTCACAATCCGCCTCCAGCTAACTGCCCCCCCCCACACACACACACTTTCACATCTACACACACATACACACATTCACCCCCCGCTCCTTCATTTACTACCTCCACAGCCTCCCCCCTGTGTCCTCCATCCACCCCCTCCTCTCCTCCTCCCCTCTCCTCCCTCCAGGTGTCCTCCATCCACCCCCTCCTCTCCTCCTCCCCTCTCCTCCCTCCAGGATGCAGGTAAAGACAGCCAGGCTGAAGTGGATGTCGGGGGGAATTAGACGCTAGCAGACAATTTGATTTCTTCGTCTTCAAGGCTTCCTACTCCTCCACAGACGCAGGCAGCGCAGAGGTTGGATGCTCACAGACAGCAGACAAGCAGGTCTGAGAGGAGAAGGAGACACAGATAGCAACAGACAGAGAGAGAAGTAGATGAAGGTAAAGGGTGATACAGACAGAAAGGGTTGGGAGGTGCAAGATAGAGGTAGAATTAAAGAGGGCAGTTTGAAACATATAAGAAATAAAGGGGCAGGTAATTAAGATTGTCGCAAAAAAGAAATAATGAAAAGAAGAAACCAGAGAGGCAAACAATGGAGCAGGGGAAAGGTTGAGTGTGTCAGTGGAAGAGAAACAGAGGAAGACAATAGGAGAGGCCATCCAGGCAGCCACTTAATAGTCCACCCACTCGCTGCTGTCCAAATGGGCAGATTGACGCCTGTTAGCTCCTTTAAGAGCTCCTATAATGGACCGCAGTTTAGGTGGGCGGCAGGAAGGGGAGCCATCCTGTCCAAAGTAACTCAATTCCTCGGTTCTGTTCTCTCGTTTCAGCCCCTTTCAGCACATCAGGGCAGTGAACAGATACTGTGCTCTTACCTCGCTCTGATCATGTACACAGATAGATTTACTAACCCGCAGAGGACTGTGGCAAGGTGAATTATGGCGAGAGTGGCCGACCTTGTGGTAACGTAATGTCAGTTTGAGTTGTGTGTGTGTCTGTGGGTCCTGTACATTATGTGCATTATGAACACACATACTGGAGGTGTGTCTTGTGTGTGTGTGTGCCTTTGCGCATGTCTGCCTTTGTGAAGGTCCAAGTGTTTTTGTGTACAGTGTACACATGATGCTGTGTGTGTGTGTGTGTGCTTTGCTATAGGGGAATATGAAAGTCAAAGTGTGGAGAGAAATTCTGATTGAGCTATAATATTATATTTGGGAATTTTGAGTCTACTCATACACAGTCTGGTTTATATCATTGTAATGCCCACATTCTAAAGCCTTAAACCTCAGTCATTACAAACTCATGGCAAACATCATTCAAACCCACAGAGCTTCATTTTAAATTCTAGTGGAGATCCAAGGCTGAATTTTGGGAAAATGGGTATAAAATGAAGTACAAGACATTCTGTTTTTCTTTATTTTCTTTTAAAGCCTGCACGTTTGTGTCACATGAAAAACATATGAAACGCACAATACATACAATGAACTAGTGGTCATATACATTCATACCCCTACATATACAGTATCCCCCAACAAGTCCTCCAAATTAAATGACAAACTAAGATGTTTCTCCATGTCCTCTAGAACGACATGTAGTTTTCTGATCTGACACCCTTATCTGTGCCTCCCAGAGCTGAGACAAATCACTAAATCCGTTTTATGATGTGACAACGCTGCGGATAATGTTTTGTTGGTTTAGGCACAGAAAAAGACTTGGTTAGTGTGAGAGAATTTACTTGCTATAACATATACTGTACGTGTACACATTGCCATTGTAGTGTTGAGGTTAAGTTTTATATAAAAGAGAAACATACATGTCCTTTTTCTTAGCTTCTGCATATGTGAGCATAACCTTACTGATAAGAACTGGGAGTTACCCTCCGAGGTCTCCCAGCGCCAGGCTTTGTTATACAGACTCTTTCTGTTAGTCAAAAGAGCTGTCATCCTGACCCAGTTGTCTGTGTGGTGCTTTTCTCCATGACGCCATGTTAACGAAGAGTGATCACGTCAGCCAACCTGACACCAAGACCAGAGAGCTTGTGTCGTGATTGATCATCTCCAAAATATTAATTCATCAGGGAAAGATCATGGTTTGGGTGACAATAAGTTTTTTGTTAAGGTTACAGTAAAAAACACTTGATTAAGGTTAGGGAACGGGCGCAGTCGTGTCTAAAAGGAACCAATGTTGACAGGAAAGGGGCTATGAACAGCGGCCTTCTGTGTTAAAGTCCAGTGTTTTGTTGAATATTTGGCTCTAATGTCGCCCATAACGTCACCCGTCCTACCAGTCCTAATTCCTACGGCCACTAGAGGAACGTAAACGTGTTGTTTAACGGCTGATGCTGTCGATATGAGGACAGTCTCATATCCCCACACACACGTACACACACAGAAATATATACACAGATCTACACATATGTAACCATCATATAGCATCAACAGAGAGTTGGAAGAAGTTTCTAAAAGATACATGTGATACTGTCAGGCTGTGGAATAAGATTATTTTATCAACCTTCAAGCCACTTAAGGGTTAAAACAGAGCTAACTGGATTTTAAGTGGTCAAATATATTTTTCGACACTTTTAGCCAAACTCTTGCGTGTACATCGACTAACTATTATTTATCATTGACTGCACTGATTTTCTGTCTTACGGCTTGATGAATCTCTTCAAATTAGGGCTGCAACTAACAATTATTTTCATTATCGATTAATCTGCAGATTATTTTCAAAATTAAATGATTAATCGTTTAGTCTATAAAATGTCCAAAAATTGTGGAAAATGCTCATTACAATTTCCCAGAGTCCAACCAACAGTCCAAAACCCAAAGACTCTTCATTTTCTGTCATAAATGACAAAGAAAAGCAGCAAATCCTCACATTTAAGAAGCTGGATCCAGCAAATGTTTGAAGAATGACTGAAACAATTAATCGAGAATCAAATTAGTTGGAAATTAATTTTCTTTCGATCGACTAATTGATGAATTGACAAATTGTTACAGCTCTACTTCAAATACACAACATAAATATACTTTTGTGATCAAGGAGCAGTCCAAAACTGAATCTGACTTCCTCATCCAATCTAACAGTTATTAAGGTATATTTTGAAAAGTAAAGCAATATGCACCCAAAATATGCTTCCCAGTTTTGAAATCATTCAATATTTATGTGGATTAAAATGCAATATTGTCAGTGACAAAATATACAGTTGACACAACTCGAAGAAAATCGGCATTGAGCGAGTGTTGTATATATTGTTAATATTTTGATATTCTGCATTGATTGTGACCTTGTCATCTTTGGCAGTGTATGAAATTACTGCATCATGCCAATAAAGCATTTGGAAATTGAAAAAAATAAAAATAAAAACCTGCACATTGAAAATTAAAGCACACAACAATCACTTCCGCTATGCACCCGCCCCAACGACACCCCAACACACTCGCACAACATGGCACACATTCTGCGCCCAAAAACCACAATCCATGTTGAGTTCATTGGCGCACTTTGTTTACATACTGGCCTTGTCACCCGGTTTACGGTCACTGTTGTCTGTAAAATATCCCCCTCAGCTGCAGGCGGTGCTGCTCCCTCAGCTGTACAGTTGCTGAGGCTGTCGGGCTCAGAGCAGGGGAGGAAACTGTATATGTGCTCCAGAGTAACTTGTTAACTGTTAACTGTTGGTGCCCCCGAACCCTGCTGTGGCTATGCTCTGCGTGTCTCCAGCGTCCCCACCCCCACCCACACCCTCTTGCTGTGGGTTGCCAGGTCCTCAGCCGCCCCCCCAGATGCGGGTTGCCAGAACGTAGTAAGCCCATGCAGCGTGGAGGGGGTCCGAGACGCTGGCTGTGGCCCGATGCCACGCTGGGCCTGGTTATTATCTCCAGATGACATCAGCATGAGCAGCAGATGCCTTTTTGGCCACAGGGGCCTAACAGAGACAAGCAGAAAGAGAGAGAGAGAGAGAGAGAGAGTGTGTGTGTGTGTGTGTGTGTGTGTGTGTGTGCGGCTGTCTACATGCTGTTCTCGGCAGGATCAGGCTATTTATTACCTCCCCACTTATCAGACCATCTCCCTCACTCAGCTGGGAAGGAGTGTCTGTTTCATTCCAAAACGACATTTCTCCTCGTGATGATAATGTAATCATGCAAAGACACACACACACACACACACACACACACACACACACACACACACACACAGATAAACCATTTAATAATAGTAATCGTTATCTTTTTCCTGTAGCAGTGATGCTAACATACATGTGTGAAAAATGACATGATAATTAGCCTCATGAATAATTATGATGATACTAATTGATAGTAACAATTGCAGTAATAGCAATAAAAGAAAACTGCTTGATGTCACACTGGAATACACTTTACATGACAGTCATCTAAGTAACATGAATAATAGTGTGATTTACACTGAAGTACAATACCAAAAGATACTGCAGTTAATGATGGTGATCAGGTTTGTTATGTAGGTCACCTGGTGTGTGTGTGTGTGGCCAACTGTGTGTGTGTTGTCCCGCTGAAAGCTGCTGGTTTATTTATGCCTGTGTTTTCTTTGAGGGACAGGCTGAAGAGGAAGGAGATTAAACTCATGGAAGCAAATCAAAGCAGAGGCAGACGATTTAGATTAAAGCACCTGCACCTCACCAGGTTTAGCAAGTGCACGGCGGAGTGTAGATGTGTGTGCATGTACGTATGTGTGTGTGTGTGCGCCTGTTGGCCTGTGCGAGGCAGCAGGCACTGCAGCCGTTCCCTATCACCTCAGTTATTTTACAGTCCTCCTTTCCTGCAGCTTATTATATACAGTCTATCCCTGCTCAGCTCCGACCAATTTAATGGAGGGGGAAAGACGGGCATCAGGAAATGATATTTCTAATCAGACAACTGCAAAGGGCTCCTTTTATTAAAGTGGGGGTGCTCTCTCTTTCTGTCTCTCTGTCTGTGTTCAGAGCAGTCTACAAGGCTGATAATGGCCTCAGCCGGCCTGGTGTCATCATATTAAAGCACTGAACGATTCCACACACACACACACACACAGACACACACACACACACAGACACACAGACACACACATTCCCTCTCTGACCACTTCCCTCATATTCTTCCTGCTTCGGTCTTTTTCTAGTGAAAATGGACACTTTTGTTGTTCTTTCCTTTTATTGCTCGATACCGGTGTGTATTATACCTTTGAAAAAATATTGAATTCCCTCGAGTTCTCAGGGCCAAGCAATCGCACCTCATAAAAGCAGCCATGGATTTGTAAAGCGGTAATGTGCTGGTGATCTCATGCACTGTGGCAGAGCACTCAGTGTGCACGCCTGCAGAATAAAGTGTTAGTATAGTGACAGAAACGGAACTGAATTCAATTTTTCATATGGTATTTGTTTTGAATATTTTACTTAATGTGTAAAATGTTGCACTGTATTTGAGTGCTTGTGAAGGAGTGATTCTAGGAGTTTTTCACACACAACATAAAATGAGTTCAGATAATTGATTTTAATTCATTTATTTTTTATCTAGCGTGATCATTTTTTGTGTATGCTTATATCTGGGTGTATGGAACTGTGACAAAAACCTAAATTACAGGGTTTCGTCTTTGTCTTATACATTTAATCCTAATTAAAATAGCTGTGACAAAGTGCTTTGTTGTCAGAAAATTCCCTTTCCATTTTTTTTGTGGTTAAATAAGCGACATTACTTTAAACTTTTGAAGCTGTTAGCTGATAAAGAGCTGCAAGGACTTTTGGCTAAATGATGGCTATGAAATTGATCTGAAAGTGACTAAAATCATAACATTTGAAGGTCGGCCGTCTTCTTCTGATAATTTGTCAAATGTGAAACATTTCTTTTCAGGCCACAAAGGGCAGTCTGAGCCTTTTAGCAAAACCTCCTGCTTAAGCTGTTCTTGCTTTGGGGAAAAGGATTAATCCAACAAGAACATTGTAATTAGCCTGCTAAGACAAGACCTTCAAAATGTGTCTTAAAATATTTCTTTTCAAATAGGCCTAGTTCTGGATTATACCTTGGTAGATATTGCAGATTATTATTATGGTTAATATTACAGATATTTCTTCTTTAATATTTCAGTGGAGCCAGACTGCAATATCTGAAACAAAACTCATGACAGCATGCCACAGTGTTTTGTGACAGCTGACGAGGTCAAAAGGTTTCAATTTTCAGTCAAGTCTCCCAGTGACAGCGCCTTGTTTGTTTGAAAGCTTGTAACAAAACAGGGATTTCCATGGTGGCTGCATCTGTACTTTGTGCTTTGGACACCAGTGTTGACATACAGGATCAACTCTTCAGCAGCTGATGGACCGATGTTGTAATCACATGGTAACACCCTGTTATGAGGAAACATTTGAGCATAAACAGCAAGTCAGTTCATTTACACATATGTGTGAGAATAACCTTACTATCAAATGTAAAAGCATTGCATTGAAAGTACAATAATGTTAATGGGGTTAACAATCCACATCTCCGTTGTCTCAAAGCCTTAAAAACATTCTTTACCTTGGCTGCCTCTTTTTTTTTATCTCTTCTTTTGTGGTGGTTCTAAAAAGATAAAAGGAAAATCAATGAGGAATAATGGCTTTAAACTGGACTCGCCTGATCAGTGCACTTAATGAAGTGTGCGTGAGACTATGTTCATGCAGTGTAGATGTGATTTCAATGACCATTTACAATGGTATTCTATCGGCTGTCAGTAGAGTGCTGCAGGAATCCTAAAACCCAGAAATGAGTTAGCATTTTTGCACTTCTGGTTCCCTCGTCTGGAAGTCAATGGGTTTCTGAATAGGTTTTTGGTTAGATGCCTGTGGTTAACACACGCTTAAGAGATTTTAACGTTTTGTTCTATGACATAAAATACCCCACTCGTGGATTTTGAAGCTTTTACGTGTCTTAAAAAAGGCGGTTGCTAACAAGTGGCTAAATGAAACTACAGAGGTTGTCGGGGACATTAAACGTCATCACGCCGAACACAGAAGCTCATCTACTCACTCGTCTTCTTTTACAGCCTTGTTGGGTTTATACTCGAGCTCTTGCAGACTATTCTAACTCAAACTTTCCCAAAGGCTTTTGTAGAAGAGGTAAGCGAGCAAATTCAAATTACAAGGTGGAAGCTTAGAGGTGGTCACGTTGAAGTCATGTGACCGTGGTGTAGTTCGTTTATAGCGTAACGTTAGCTTTTTACCTCTGGCTATTGCATTTATGCTTCAAAAATCATAAAAGTGGTGTTAATATGTGAAGATTATCTTGCTGAACAAAACGTGTATCATAAACCTTTGTTTGCCACAGAGCTTATTTTCTGCAATAATCCAAAATCCAGTGGAACAATCCCATTGGCTTTTGTGGAGGGAACCCGGGTGAGGCTAACTTCCAGGTTGGCCTACAAAAATACGTCTTCCTGCAGCACTCTGTAGCAGGTTATCTTATGCTACTTGTAGAGTCATCTTCTCCAGTAAAGGCACCAGACAAGTGATTGTGTGTGTGCGTGTGTGTACGTTGTAGCGGTCAGCTGTCAGAATAACATCACCACCCAGCTGTCAAAAGTTAATTCACATTTCACAGAGTTAACACCCACAATCCTCCAATCACAATCCCTCAAAAAACCCACGCAGTGTATCCAGTGGAGGAATATTTCCCAGTCGTTTCCCCTGGAGTTGCTGGTCTTGGCGGAGCTAAGGCCGACGCTGCAAAACCTGACAGACTGACTACCGACTGACTAACCGATGGTACAGTGAGTATTCGGTATATAGCATTGTAAATAATCACTGTTAACTGAACTGCGAACAGACGCTGTATTTCATTTTTGGCATTTCCTGATTTGATTTGTTTTGGGGGTATTCGCGGTAGAACCCGGAGTGGAGTTTTGAGTTTTCTTTTTGATTTGTTGTGTACTGAATTGGGACTGAACTGTGGGATTGTGGGGGAAAAAAACGAAACAGATCGAGTGGATTGAACTGTAAGACTGTAAAAAGAGACATTCACATGCACTCACACACACACCCCAATATTGCTGGCTTGTTTGATTCAATACACATCTTGCCAAAACTGAATTGAGCTGTGGTCTATTTGTTTGCAGTGCTGGTTTTTGATTGAGTATATTTCATTGCTGGTTGCCATTTTGCTTTGTTGTTTTGTATGGTTTGACAGATTTCCTTGCTTTCTATGTTATAATTATTATTTGTCAGACGTGACTCTGACTGGCACCCCTCTTCATTTTTAAGTGTCAAGCCCGCTACAACGTACACACATATTGCAGGAGCACATACAGCAAGCATCTGGAAGCACAGTGGGTTTCAGTCGTAGCTGGCAATGCAGATGGTGTCTGAACAGCGACAGACTAAACACTTAAGCTGAGTTGCATCAGTTGTGTTTTTCTAACTCTGCGCCATATCATCACAGCAGAGCTAAATCAAACTTAAAGTCCTAATTACAGGTCATTGGTGGCTACAGTACGTGGGAGTTGTCCCAGAGATAGTCAGTGGTTAGCGTGAAAGCAGAGAGGAAACAGAAAGTGTCACAAAGGCTGGCTGTTCGGCTCTGGATCTTGTTGACCTTTCCTTTCTTTTTTTATGTCTTGGTTGCATCAGCTGCATCAACAGTTCCTGCTTTACAAGATCTACTAATAACTTTTCTGTCTCCCTACCCCCCCACCCCTCCAGTCAGTGTGTTTTCAAACAGAGGCCCCTGTGCTGTCCTGGAAGTTGACTGGTGACCACAGGTGGAAAACCAACGGTATGTTGTCACCCAAACTCAGACACCACCTCCAGTCTTGAGCTCAAGGTAAACATGAATGTCGCCAGCACACACACACACACACACACACACACACACACACGCATATACAAATACATGGCACAAAGTCACACACAGTGGGTCTGCTGACATGCTCGTTAAACTCATAAATTGAGGTTTCTGACGTGGCCGTTCACATGCACTGACACACTCATCCCCTCCCTGACCTCTGACACACACACACACACACACACTAGCAATACAGTTTAAAGTGGCTGATGAATACTCGGCCTGTACCTTGGCGGTATGTCACTCCATCTTAATCTCTCTGTTGCAGTTTTTACAGCATGTGACAAGTGCACACAGTAGACAGTCAAGGGGCGACTCATCCAGGATTCACAGGGTGTGGTTTTGTTTTTTCTGTTGTTTTTCTAAGCTAACAAACATCCTCCTTGTGTGCAGTTGAGTTACTAATTTTAGTGTGTAACATTGTTTTTGTAAGCCGACTGGTTGTTATTTCACGAATGTCAACATAACTGCGTCAAACTGATGGAAATGGATGTCAACAGAAAGCTTAAAAGCTACAAATTGATGCTTGGATTGGATTAGATGCATTGTTAATAATAACAGGAGAATCCTATCTACATGCAAAATATAGAAGAATGTTTTTCTAATGCAAGCCATGAGCAGATACCTCTGTGTCCATTCTCTGCTGCTTAACTCACCCCACCCTTCCAGCTATTCAGTGAGTTTCATGACAGCATTAAGCTGGTTCAAATGCCATAAAAGGCAATGGCTGTGAGTCAGTGGCCTTGCCTTCGCAGCCACAGCTGAGGTGGCCATTTTAATAGGTATTGACGCCAGGTTTTAGCTGTGTTCTCCCACCACGCTTAAAAGCCCATGTTCCACTGATTAGCTAATTAAAACCTAGAGCGAGGGCTATTGATCCAGGGAAAGGGCAGTCGAGAGGCATCTGTCCCTCGGCTTGAGATGGCCCTGGTAGTCCCCACCCCACACACACCTCTTCTGTTAGGCCCTAAAAGCATTACCAAGGCCTTTTACACTTCACTAGATCTATATATTGGCTTTGAGTAGAAGTTATCACTTCTATTTTAAGAACATTTGCTGATTTGTGATTAGCAGTTGAGGAGGTGATATTTATATGTGTCTGTAATGTGTGTGAATGTGTATACGTGTGTGCGTGATAAGGAGGGCCACAGCTCCAGCCTGCGTTCGATGGGTCCCCTGCCAGGCTCTCAGTAATGGTGGGTATTTATATGCAGAGCCATCAGACACCTGATGGAGGCATATTACAGGCTTGTGGCTGGACAGGTAGCTATAGAGGTGTCAGCCATCACCTTTACAGAATCAAGACTCTTTCCTTTTTCTGCCACCTCACATTACAACTAATACCATGATATCAGCAGACCGCTTTGAGACAAGCTTATTTTTCTGGTAAAGGGTAAATAAAAAAGAGCCAGTGTGCTGTGTTAAAGGCAGGCGCAGAGAGAAGGAAAATCACAGAAACGATTGGTGTCACTCTGGGGGAATTTTTGGAAATAGGTCACTGCAGCAACACAGAATAGAGATGAGTGAATGAACAGTAAAATTAGATATGGTAAGGTAACAAGGGATATTATTAACACTAATTTAATTCAAAGAAAGAATTATTTCTGCGATAATGTATATTAATTCATTTTCCATGATGGTTAAAATAGACCTTGCTCAATCACAGACTGACGCATTATAGATTTATACATATCTGCGCTTATTTTCTTATGATGTAAATTTACATGTGTTATTTTGGCTGTATACGGTGCCGTTGCTTTTTTTTTATGCAAGAAAGGCATCACTGATTTTGGATTCATCCTTGCATTGCAAATATAAGCCTGTGTTCCACCACTCTCTGTCCTGGGAAAATGAAAGTAAAAAAGTCAAGTTCATAATCATTATGTTATGAGGCAGTTTGTGGGATTTATGGAATTTTGTTATATGGAACACAACAAATAAATAATGAAGTATCTTGGTGGACAAATCGGTGTGTTTGAGCTCGCGCTTGCATAATAGCATGAGGTTTGCTGAGGTTGATGGACAGGGAATATTTTATTGGCACAGTTATGCAACTTACACACACACACACACACACACACACACACACACACCTGTGTGGAAAGTAGGCCGTGTTAGTTCCATAATCACACTCTTTCGTAATGAGACTTATCTAACCGCTGATTCCATCTTGAATAGGTTTTACACAGCAAGTAAACTGTGTGTGTGTGGCTCTGCACATTCAAGCGTTTCCCCTTACATTACATTGAATATTTATACTGCTGACCAACAGTTGAGCGGAACAAAATGCTATGTGTGTGTGTGTATTAGAGAGTGTATGTGTATGGATGTGTTGATGCATCTATTCAAACAATGTGTATAAAGACGGTGTGCGTCTGATGGCGTGGAGAACGCAGCGCCTTGCAGACTCACATTTCCCCCTCTGTATTCATTAGCCTCCCGCTCGTCTCTCCTGGGATGGAGGATTAGCCCGAGAAGGGAAATGAATGCTTTCTGGGTAGGTGGCGTTCTCTCTGCCTGCAGCAGGAGGTCCATTGTCTGGTTTGATATCCGCGCAGGACACAGGACATCTGATCTGGCAGCCCTGACACACACGACACAGCCGTTAGCACAGGGGGGACCGGAGAGGAAGCTCAACCATGTTGACAGGAAGTGCTGCTGTTTCCATCTGGGGACTATTGTCTGATTGGAGGAGTCAAATACGCTTGTGATAGACCTAAAAAAAGTTGTGGGCAGTAATGAAGACTTTATTGGCTTCCTGTTGACAAGTCATGTCAAGTTGATTTTCCCTGGTGGTGTGAATCATTCAGATGTGTTGGGAATTGAGGAGAGTCAGCAGTTAAGCCTGTAGTGGGGAGCAGATTAGAGAGTAAATAATAGGAAATAGAGTTTAACGTATAGAATATGCTGGGAGGGGATTGATTAGCATTAAAAGCATGTGTGTGAGACAAGGCAGCTCCATGCTGAACCACTCTCGGACAAGAGGGGGAGTTGCAATTCTGATGCAATCAATGGCAGCGGGCTTAAATGCAAAGAGGTTTTCCTAATGCATTATCAGCTTTGTGTATTATTCTGCTTCATTACTGAATAATGCTACATCAGGAAAGAGATTCCTAACCAATCTTTAGAAAAAATTCTCTGGGACAAAATTGCTCTCTGCAAATGGCGGCATTAAGCTTCAGAGGACAGAACATGTCTTTCACCACACTGCCCCCTTCTCCTCTCTCCTCTGTCACAAAATCCATCAAGGGAATTTAAGTAGCTGTTAATTACTTCCCTGTCCCCATTGAAAAGAGGAAGAGAGCGGGAGAGAAATCAAGAGAGAGAGAGACTTTAAAATCGAGAGAGAGAGAGAGACTTTAAAAGAGCTAAAGCTTCGATGCGGTGCAAATCCTCTCTGCCTAACAAAACCAAATCAATCTATACCCCTCAGCCATCCAGAAACCGCTCTACTCTCTCTCTCACACACACACACACACACACAGGAAGATGATCCTGTAAATCTGCGGTCTCTGGGGGCTGTTTGAGTGCTACTCCAGGGGTTTTTGGGAGGGGGTGACCACGGGGGATCGGGGATTGAAGGAAAAGCGTAAATATCCCCAAATTGCAGCTAAAATGTAACATTAGGACTGGTAAGCCCCACTCTCGCCCGTAATCTTCCACAGCACTAAACCATGGCATTAAATGACCTCTATTACAGAGCCTGAACCCATTAAGTCAATACAGGAGACATTACCTGTGAAATAGAGGCGACTAGCTGCCTGCTCTGACAGACGTGGCCCCCAAAAAAGCCCAGGGCAAAATTAGATTTGGGGCCGGACATGGCGTGTGCCTGCGGGCCAGAATTAGAGGATGTAGTATCGACCTCCGCTCGCTTGTTAGGAAGGAATGTGTGTACGGTGGCATGAGATCAAAACCAGGGCAGTGTCATGTGATTTAAGACCAAGTGAGATCCTGAAAGCTGAACTGAAGAGTGGTCAGGTGGTCAGTGACGTCCTGTGCTCTGAATGTCACATGTTGGAGTCCAGCAACAGTCGGTGTGTCCTGGTGAAGCCCAGTTTTTGGATGAAATCTGCCAAATGTAAACATACTGTGCAAAAAAAGAAAAAAGTAAGTGGTCATTTCTAACAACAATAGACTAAAATGATACTAGAATTAGATTCTGAGCTGGCAGCCTGGTGAGTATCATTTATTGCTATAAAAAGAAGGGTATTACAGTAAGCGCCATTTTGGTTTTTTTCAAAACTGAAACAGTCGTCAATGTCAAGTATTTATTAAACATGGACACATAAACAATTTTTCAGATTCTGATCTTAATACTGATTTATACCCATTTTGCCTCATGTAAAAACTAGAAATGACTGCCACTGCAATTCAAAGCAGAGGGTATTTAAATCATAATACAATGATATCCATAATAAGCCCTTGTGTTTCAAAGTGTAATCTCACCCGAATTACAAAAAAATATATACATTTATTTACCTCTAGTAGTATCGGCCATGTCAATGGTGTTGGTTTTATCTGTGTGGCATATCTGAGGTGAGTGGAATTTTGTTTGTGGTGCTCACAGCAGTAAAATATGACATTTCATTTTTTTTTTAAAACACTCACGCACTGTCAACAGTTGTCACTGTGAGACTACTTTTTACTGAAGAAATGGTCCCTATGAACAGTGTCGACAGCGTGCTCTTGGGATTCTCTGGAGAGACAGTAGTGACATGGAGGCAGAACTCTCAGAGACAGATTCCTCAAAACTTTACAAATTTTACCAAAACTGTGTGAATGGAAAGCTACAACTAGAGAGTGAAAACATGTCTTTTTGTACTTTGAGTAAATACATTAGTAATGTCAATGCCAGTGGGCAACATGAGTGGAAATACAGCAGTCCAGGTCTCATTATTCTCACCTTGTCTGTCTACAGTCCACATCCTCACCTGCTCACAGAAAACCTCCTAACATCCTAAACATCATCTTATTCCCTTCATTTCTTCCATGAACCTTCTGTCTCTCTCTTCTTCTCTCTGACACACTTTATTTTGTACCAAAGAGCCCAAAATCATTTCAGAGCATTACTCCACATGTTCGCTATAGTCTGTAGTCAAGTCTGAAAATTAAGTTGCATTTGTGTGTGTGTGTGTGTGTATTTTCCCGTCAGATGCTATAGGATTAGAACAAAGTCATTACAGTGCTGTGGTCACGCAGGGTGATGCTGTTCTTTGTGTTGATGTGTGTTTAGATTCATGCATGCATATGTGTGTGAAGACCAAAAGTGAGGTGTGAGTGTGTGTGTAAATGTGCGTGTGTGTGGTGTTTGTGGCCAGAGCAGACGTCCCGCAGGGAGCGGATAGCGGTGGAGATGGAGGGAGGACGTTTTTTAAGCACTTCAAAGTGGCCTCATTCCACACAGCTGAGCTCAGAGGTGTGTGTGCGCTTCTGTGTGCGTGTGTGTGTGTGTTTTCTCCCTATGTAAACCTCTATGTGTTTGTCTGTCAGTATATGTCTGTGCGTAAATGTATATATGTAAATGTGTTTGAATGTGTGCAATACAGTACATGTGTAAGTTTGCACATCTCTCTATCTGTGTGTTTTGTATGTTGTGTGTGTGTGTGTGTGTGTGTGTGTGTGGTAAAGATGAACTGTACCTGGCTTTGTTTATGCCCTCTTCCAATCTGGGCTCCTCTTGGGAATGAACTACAGAGAGCTGTGTGTGTGTGTGTTTGTGTGTGTGTGTGTGTGTGTGTGTGTGTGTGTTGGAAGCTGTTTCAAGAGTGTATTAAAAAAAAAAAAGCTACTTCTCACACACGCAGAGTGGAAGAGCGAGGGAAAGTGCGGACAGTAAAAGGATAGAGAATGTCACAGTGACTGATGAGTTTCTGGTTTCAACCTCAGCCACGGTGAAAGTGAAATCCTGTTTCTATCACTTTGTCTCCTCTCTCCCCGCAGGAGAAAATGGAAATAGCCAACATCGAACCGAAGCAGTCAATAGCACTCTTCAGAAAAAGAGCTGAGAGGGACAGAGCAGACTGATGGAGGGAGGAGTGGGCGATAGCCGGAGTATGTCAGGTTTCATCTGCCCTGTGTGACACAGAGCGCTCTGACAGCTCTGCTACACTCCGCCTAGTCTCAAATCTATCTCTCTCACACACACTCTTTCTCTCCCCTTGTTGTCCTCTCTTTCTTTCATGTGCACACTCTTCTGTCTTTCCCTCTCTTTCCAGCCCAGCCATCTTTATCGGTCTCTCACCCCCTCCAGGCTGCCATTTTGCAGCATATGGCTCTCCCACACAAGTACTCACACATGCACTGCCACATGCGTTCGCTCATGCACCCTCACCATGCGCTGTCTTTCCCTCTCTTCTCCTGTTTATTTGCTCTTCTTCTTTCCCTGTGTGCCTTTATTAAAATAGCACCCAGCCAAGTTGTTTGCATTTAAATGAGCTGATTATGAAAAAGTAACAAGATGAGCAGACGGGATTGGAAAGATGATATTGAATCTGTCTGAAAAAATTCTTCTCTGTCTTTTGGTGTTTCCACTGACCGTTTGATTGGCTGAAATGGCTGTCAGTCAGGCATTCATAAGCTGTCAGTCAATGTGGAATCTCATGTCTCCACACATGATTTGATCTGATTTGTCAACCTCTTTCACTTTCTCTGCCCACTTCTGTCTCAAACAAGTGGACCACTCAGCTACAGGCCCTGGTACTGGTTTGCTTAAAGCAACATGTAACATCTTGCGCAGAGGGGTTTCCTAACGTGTTGGCTCACCAATGCAGCTGATGTGCATATTTCCAAAATCTGAAACACATGTAATGCATATCACAGACACTTAAACGACCCGTACCGACTAGATGTTTTAGGCCTCAGTCATTACGGTCTCAGCAGAATAGGATTATTAATGTTTCAATCCAGAATAATGAATGAATATGGTGAGACCTTGATGACATCTTGAGCTCACCGTTATAAATAAAGAGTTTATTAAGGTGCAGTAACTACTGTAATGTTTTCAACAAACAGCATATCATTATCGAAGTAAGATTTTATTCATATAGCACCTGTTAAAATTAAGTGCTTCACAGGATACAGATGCAGAAAAATAAGAAACATACTTATACTGCTACATACAGAAAGATAGATTACAGCCCCTTTGCAGGGAATGCAAGTGGGTAGAAATGGGTTTTGAGACGTTTTTTGAAAAAAGACATGCTAAGAATTTCCCATGCAAGGGGAAGAAATCAAATGCAGCTTTAAACTAGTAACTCAAGTCAAGTCCATTTTAATTATTTAGGCCAAAATTACAAACCAAAAATTGACCTCAAAGGGCTTTACAGTCTGTACAGCATAAGACACCCTCTATACCTGCACCTTCGGTTCTCGGTTCTGTTGCTCACACCAGGAAACTTGAGTGTACACGCGCATCATTATGTTAATGCTAAAGGTCTAAAACGGACTAAATGAATATATGAATTCATCTTGTTTTCTATAATATCCCTTTGTTTTTTTAAGGTACTCTTACTCTGATGAAGACATGCTTTTTGTCAAAACATTTCTTTCTGCACCTCATCCAAAGCTTGAATTGTAACCATGTGCACAAGATGTCATCCCTCCATATCTCTTTTTGTTTTTCTGTCTGTTGTGGCACCGGATGTGCGGAGATCCCCCTTACAAGCAATTAATATGGTATTGGTTCTTCTTCAAAAAGATCCAAAATGCTAAACCACAATAAGAAAGGAAAAAGAAATGTTTCACAATTATTCAGTGCTGTCTCTTGTCTACACTTTTTACAAATATGTTGTACAAGTTGTGCATTCCCATTAACTTTAACTAAAGGAGAACAATTGTATAATTTAAGTTGGCAGATTCAGGAACACAAAGAGCCTTGAGCTGACCTGCTGTAAAGGAAGGAGACAGATTCCGAAAAACAAGCCTATAGAAACCCAAACCAACCAATACATACAAGCTGATCTAAAATATGTGTTTGTTTTTCATTAGACAGAAGCTGCACAGTGTTCATAGTGCAGAGGAAATGTCACCTGTGTCTCTCCCACACAGACACATACAGTACATACATAATCATTAGTTCTCTCTCTCTAATCAGTGGAAGCTCAGCCTCGTTCTTTCCTTCTGTAATTACATCCCACATACCGCATCAAGCGGCAGATTGAATCTTCATTGCCGCACTAAACGAGTTTCAAGAGGAGAGACTGAGAGAGACACAGAGAGAGAGACAGATCTCACCCTGTTTAATGAATTCTGTCTGTCTCTCATCCCTGTTGTCTCTCTGTCACTGTGTGTGTGTGTGTGTGTGACAGAATGGGGTTCTTATATGACGGCTTGATCAAACAAACACGCACGCTAACACATACACTCACACCCGACACCAAATGTACACAGACAGTGTGTTTGATCACAGCGTTGTTGCTCATGTGTTTTCATTAGCTATGGCAAAAATCCAGTGTTAAGGTTTTGTTGTGTCCTGAATGAATATGAGCAGCGCTTTAATTAGCGGGAATTGTCTGAGGTGTTTGTGGCTCATGAAATATGCTGACTAACGAGATGTTAATAAGCGCTACACAGGCACTGGCACTGGAAGAGAATAGTCCCCATTCATAATCAATAGTGCTATGGCCTCGCTTCCATGTCTATGTATTGATCTGCCTGTGCTGCCAAAGTAACGTGTTTCTCTTTGTTTTGTTTTTTTCTCCTACGGCTCTGCTCCTCAGTGCTCCCCCTCTTCTGTGTGTTTGTGTCTGGGTGTGTGATCGTGGTTATGGATATGGCTACCAGGGGTGTGTGTGGGCGTGTGTTTATTTGCATTTACATGCAAACTTATGCACACACATTTTGTTGTGTTTCTCAGTGGTTGTGCCAAGAGATGACATATTTCTTTGTGTGAGTGTGTACAGGTCATCTGTGTGTTAACCGCAATGATCAGTGCAACCTTTTTCGTGTGTGTGTGTGTGTGTGTGTGTGTGAGAGAGGTGGGGGTCTCAGGCGCTCCTGCGGTGAGATTGCATTGACCGCTGTGTTATTGCTCTTTAATTATCAATTACGGCAGCCCCCCATCCCGGGCAGAGTGGGGGGGTGGAGGCGTATGCGGAGGTGATAATGAATACAGAGCTGCCATTAGGACAGTAGCCGGGCTCTCCGTCTGGGGCTGGGGAGCCAGTGAGGAGGAGGAGGGGAGCTGGCTGGTGCGCTAATGAAACAGACTGCAGCTCAAGACAAAAGAAATGCCGGCGCCATCCCTCCCTCTCCTTTTCTCTCTCCCCTTCTTTCCATCCCATCTTGATCCCCTCATCATCTTTTTTTCATCTCTCTCATGTATTTTCCTGCTCACTTACATCCCACGCCTCAAACACGCACGCCCGCCACAACCTATAGACATAACACATACACACATTCAAACTCACTCACAAGGGACTGCAGTCTCACAGACAAACAGTGCCTGTATTTACTGAGTGGGTCATCTTTGAAGCTGTCAGCTAATCCTTTTGAAAGTGTGCCTGTCTTTTCACAGCGTATATTTACTCTGAATATTTCACATCTGTTTTTTTTTTTTGGTTTGTTGTGCTGTTCCTTTTATGGCCATGTTTTCACTGCAGTGTGTTAATATAATTGGTGCAAAAATGAAAAGAATATTCAAATTTACATTTGAAATTTCTAAATCTGAAACAAATAAATAGTCTAATGGATGGTTTTACAGTTAAATTGTGAAAAAAAAGCCATTAATCTGAGTTGAATGTGTTTGCAGGCGTCCATATTGGCTCTGTTGGTTAGTCCAGGTGCAGTAGGAGGGCGTCCTGTTGATTTCTGAGAAACTTGAAGAAGGTGGCTGTTAATGAGTTAGGCAGTGAGTGCTAACACCTTTCTGCCAGGATACTGCAGCTTTTTAATGTCCTGTTTTTAATGAGAGTGACAGCACTAAAGTTAAAGCTGAAAGAATAGCAGAGATGGGAGGTCAAGTTTCCTATCCTCATAAAAAGCTGCATACCTTTATAAAATATGCATTTTTGGTGATGAAAAAATTCTGGTGCATTCTTTGTGTGGAAATAAATAGCTTCAGCTGTTAAAAATAAAAGAGTGTTTGTATTATCCTACGTGAAAAAAAGATTTGAATGCGTCGCCTCTCAGGATGTGCAGTCAATAAATCACTGTGCCTGCCAACTGTGCCTATAAAGAGATGCCACATGACATTATGTCAGCAGCGCTCACATGTAAATAGCCTGTTTTATTTGGCTGACATGTAAATGCCATCATAGCAGCAGTGTAAAGCACAAGGGGACCGATAGCGAGGGGCTTCTCTTTGTCCTTTCACTGCATGACAGATGAGAGCTGCTCCTAAAATCCAGCCAGCAATCACATCCTATTTTTCCCTTTTAGGAGATGAGACACATTAAATGTCTCCTGGAGGGGAAATGTGAAAAATAAACAGAAATAAGCGTGGCCTCTGCACCAGCATACAAGTAAATTATTGAATTAGAAGAAGGCTGTAATAGCCACAGGGCAATATGATGGTACGTTTTCATGTAGAGGCATATTATTAGGGTGACACCATCCAAGAAGGAATGAGCAGACATGAAGAAGCTCTGCTAAATGTTTGTTTTAACTCACTGTGCAAAGTGAAATGTGGTGTAAGAAACGTCACAGAGAGGCAGCCACTCTCTGCTTTGTCACATGTGCCATCAACCTGACCAGGCGCCGTGCCAGGCCCAGACAAGCTGCTCCACCTGTTGTAAATCTGCTCTGCTGCAGTGATGCAGTGGCAGATAGAGGTGGGGAAACCCTGACCTCCAGTCTGGAAGCTGTGTCAGACTCAACCACTGCCTTATGTATATCCAAGTCCCAAGGACTTGGAATAAAGTCCTGTTTTATTTCAATAGCCTGTATTCACAGTTAGAGTCTCAAAGGGCTTCACAGCTCCCACATTATGAAGCACTAAACGACAAAGACATTCCTCAACCTCCGACTGAGAATAAATGAGCTCTGTGGATAAAGTGGGTTAAGGTGGTTTTACCCTTCAATATGTATTAACTGAATTAATTTCCAGTATCTTTGTTGGTCTGATATTCAGAATGTTCCTCCTGACCGAGTCAGGCACTTAAAGCTTTTGGCCATTCACTTTCCCACAACATCACGCTTCATTCGCTGGACAAAACACAGGGTTCCCGTCCATGACTTTACATCTATTCAAGCTTTTCTAACTGGACATTTCCACAAGGGATTAATGCACCCCGAGCTTTACAGAGCTCAGGTTGATTTTGGATTGAACTCCACTCAAGGCTATAGAGGAAAATATAGAAAGCTTAAGAAATTACTTTACCCATGTGGCCCTTGCATTGATATTGCAATTTCCATCTAAACCTTACAATTTTTTCTGACTACACATTTAAAAAGGACCTAAGCGTGTCTCACCTCATTTTTTGGGTGGTATTTCTTTTGTTTGGTCTAAGTAGACTTGAACCTGCCCACGTTATTTGCCTGTTTTAAACCATTTGTATTGCAGCTGTAATATAGCTATAGGTCATTAGAAATAGAAAACATTTGCGGTGATTGGCTCCTATGAAATGATTTTGTCAATATTGTATTTGGAGAAACCGTGTCAAATGTTGTCCTTCTGCACACGTGTGAAAATCTTGAATGACAGGTGTCTCTTCTTAAAATGTACTGTATAAAAGTATTTGAAGGAAATCATATTATGTGCTCATTTTACAAAAAAAATAAAATGTAACTGAGACCACAGTCCATTTCCTTCAAATACTTAAAATATATTTATTTTAAAGAAGATTATGCAGATATTTCTGGTTCAATTTATAACTAAGATGATAAATTGTTAATTTTCAAGGCCTCTAATGAGTACAATAACAAAAGGTCTTGCACACTGGCTGAAGCATTTTAAGAAGAGACACCTGTCATTCATGATTTTCACACAGTGTGCAGAAGGACAACATTTGATACGAAGTGTAGGATATAAGGAGGTGGACTGTGTGTTAAGGTGTTGTCATAAGGAATCATCCAATTATCAACATCGACCTTTTTGTATTATTATTATTTTATGAATTTGTCTGCAGCACCTTGTGGCGAACCTTTATAGGTGTGCTCTTTCACGAGGCTGCGTTTATTCTCAGCACGTTCATTTAAATAAGTCAAACTCAGTGAGTGCAATAAATTTCCTGCTGAGTCACTGGGACGTGGCACCATGTGAGGTGTCAGTTACACTTTATACTTAGAGTCTGTCTGTCTCTGTCAAAGAGAAGCATGTGGCCTCTTCAGGATCAGAATTGTTTCTCTCATCATGAATGTGGAGTGTCTTCTTGTGAAATGTCAGGTGCGTTCTGACTCACGCTGTGCAGGAAAAGCAGGACTGCGCTTTGAGATTAAGGATGGATAAACTGTGTTTCGTGTCAGAGAACTGTAAGATCATTTTCAAATTTCAAAGGACAAAGAAGAAACATCATCATTGGAAAAATGGGACAATAACATAGCCCCTTGTGCCGTTTTTGGCCTCCTAATTTAGCTTGCAAAAATAGAAACTCTTCAGGCTATATAGTCCACTGGGCTTTCTGTCAGTGTGTTCTCTGAGAGCAGCCATGTTAAAGGTCATGTGTTCTTGTCTGAAAGGAAACCTGTCAAACCCCATGAAACACAGAGTAACGCACATCAGAATTTATTCTGTAGGGATGATATATATGATGCTTTATAGAGAAGAATCTGGAAGAAAGTGTCACTTTGGTAATAAAAAAAGACAAACGCAGGTGTGTGAGGTATGTTTGTCTGTCAGTGGGGAGCACCTGAGCTGCAGTGGGAGTTCATTTCTTCTCACTGGCCCTTCCCTTCCCTCCTCTGAGATCCCCAGCCTAAAAAAAAAACAAAAACATAACCACACTTTGACTCTAGTGGGAGTTCAAATTGCAGGGTAAGGGGGGGGGGTCTGACCACACAGAGGATGTTTGAGCTCATGTCCCAGCACCACCTAGATCCCCCCACCAAGGCCCAGACAGATAGACAGACAGACAGACTGACAGACAGATAGGATGTCCAGAGGGAGAGGGGAGAGGACAGCGGTGCTTACGGAGAGCTGGCGTCCTGCCAGCCACAGCCAGCTGTGCAGAGAGAGGAAGAAGAGGCCTGCCCTCCCTGTCCCCATCTGTCAGTATCCATGCGTCTCCATCTCTGCTCCGCTGTCTGTATCCCCATCTCTTTTCTATGCTGATTGATTAGCTGTTTATGTCTCTTTCTCCTACAATTACCCCCCACTCCCACATTGCTGCATCGTCTTCCCTCTAACATACCTCCCTCTTTCTCTCCCCTTTCTCTCCTCCTCCTCCTCCTTCCCTCCTACATGGGCAGACAAAAACACCACCATCCCCTCCCCACCATCTCCTCCAGCCCCCCCCCCTTATCCGAGAAAAATAGACTGGATGCTCATGCTTGCCAAAGTGCCTGCGGAAAGCCTGGCCGAGGCTTTCGGAGAGCTCTATGAGCAGTAATAGGCGGGCAGAGGAGGAAAAAAACTCGTCCCATTTTGATCCATGTGTCTTGTTTCAGGAAATTGCATTTTAAAGGGCAGCGGGTCTTTTTTTGCACTCAAGTGAGGGGTGAGAAACCTTCACCTACACTTGTCTGTTTGGGAATATCCTGCGTGTCTGTGTACATATGTTATTACAGTACATCCTCGTTTTGTTTTTTTTTAAGCTAATGAAAGAGCGAGTTTCAGACATTTGAAAAGATAACATCTCCAGACATTTGTAATACCGAGGGGATGTTACAGATACTCTGTGTACAGACACATAGTTCAGTATCTGCTCATCTCTCCCCTAAAGTCATTCTGTAAAACAGATTTATGTTATTTTACAGAACCTTTTTGTTCTTCAGATTATTGCCTTGGTCTTTTTTTTTTTTTTTTGCAGTTACACTGTCCCGTACTGTTCTTGTTTTTGTGCGCTGAGGCCCGTAAGGCACGGAGAAAGAAAGAGAGAAGAAAAAGGGGAGGAAAACATCTCCCTCACACTATTGTCTCGCGCCTGCGCCCGTTTGGATGGCGCATAAAGACATAATTCCCCTAATGTGAGGTATTTGTAACGCTGCCTTTGTTGGCAGTGGGTCGGCTGGCATGTCGCTCCACTCTGAGGAGCCTCTGCCAGCCTCTGCCAGCCTCACGCTATCCATCACCAGCATCCATGCCAGGCGGGCCTCGGCACACATGATCCTGCACCCAGGCGCAGGTCTGGACCTCTGGGACAGCCTCAGGGGTGTAGAGTGTGTGTGTGTGTGTATGCGTGTGAATGGGTGTGTGTAGCTCTGTAACCCTGTTTGTTAGTCATTCCATTGTCACTGTAAACAGCGCTCTTTTTGTCTTCCCACAAGCCACAGTGGTGTGTGTTTTTACAGGCCACTAAGTGCTCATTACTGTTCCAACCTAAACCGTCACTGATTCGAGATCACATCTACATTTTTCTGTTTTCTTCAAAATGTTTAGTAGCTGTAAGTAAAGTTTTCAGAGCATTTTAGCAGATATTTCAAACAAACCTTTATCAGCATCCACATATTTACAGCTTGTGTTTACCTTTCATATACAGTCTGTATCAAAAGCTAAACCAATTAATTTTATAGTTAAGAAAACCTTAATCACTCTGGTAAAGCACTACAAAAGAGCGCATTGTGTCGGATCACACTGTGAATAAGGCTGAGGCCTTTAATTTTAACTGCCTCCATCCTCTGAATGGCTCATTTAAACCAGCGCTGAGCTCACTGGCATTGTTCACATTTTTTGGCACCGTCCGTCTGCCACTCTGTCCGCAGAGTTCAGGAAGAGACAGGGTTAAGCCTGAAACACTTTTTTTTTTTCATCCAGCCGCTCTGAAAGCAGCCAAACAATTCTGAGGCTGTTATTGGCTCTTTGTCTATGTTAGGTCGGCCTTTGCCTTCTGAAATCCTCCGAGAAATAAATAAGAAGCAGAGAGAGAGACAGCTGTCAGGTCAAGTGAGAGGAGACTCACTCACAAAAACACAAATTCGTAGAGTAATAATCACATCACTGTGAACATGTCACTGACAGGCGAGCACGTGCATGTGTGCCCGCCCGTGTATACGTTGCTTTTATTTACCGTGTCAACATCAGCTTTACTTTTCCCTCCCGTCCTGCCCTGCCCACCGCTGTCTGCGCCGTGAATGCCAGCAGTCAGGAATTCATCTAATTCACAGCGCCAGCCGCAGTATTTCCCATCCCCCTGTCAAAAGCCGTACCCAGGCTCGTGCAGCTCCTTGTTTGCTCTGCTGCTTTATTCTTCCTCCTGAACGTACACATGCAGCCCTGACCACGGCGAAGACAAACACACAAATCTGTGTAGGAACGCAGTGTACAAAATTGTAACACCACCTTGTAAACACTGAGCTGAACCCCTTTTAGAATCATGGTGTCTCAGCTCAGTTCAGATTAGCCTCTTTAACCATCTCCTGTCCTTTTCATGAACATGTACAGTCAAGTATAAAGACACGATATTTCAGTTGGATTTCAGTTGAAGAAGGAGCTTTATTTGAATGTAAGGTTCACAGGAGGGTGGAGTGGATGATTCCTGCCAACACCTTAACACACAGTCCACCTCCTACACTTCATTCTCAGAGTTACATTTTTCTTGTAATTGTTTATGGAGGTGTTTCACAGTCCTTCGACTTGTGAAACTCATTCAAAACACCTGATGTTGTTTTTTTTAATTGCACAGTCATCAATCTAAAAAGTAGGACATTTGTTTGACTTCTTGTAGATGAAAGTGGAACCAAGCAGTAAATGAAAATTAAATTATTTTGAAACCCAAAGGACAAGATATTTGATTTTATTCGACCATTATTATGGTCGAATAAAATTATTATTATTTTTTTTTTTTTGCAGCCAGAGACGTCTCGTCTCAGCCTTCAATTCTGCCTCTTCCCCAAAGGAAATTAACCGACGGATTCCTCCTGACAGACAGCTGTTCCTCCCACAGTGGGTTTTCTTCATAACCCTGCACCTCCCCACGACGCACGCACACGCACACACACACACACACACACACACACACACACACACACACACACACACACCATTCCGAGTTACTCCCTCCCAGGAGAATAAATCTGCAATCAAGTGGGCCTATAAATAGCTGTGGCACACTTCACTGCTGCTGAGGCCCCCTGCCCTTCCCAAAGAGCTGCTAACACACACACACACACACACACACACTCTGAGGCTCTCCACCACTAATCCAAAGCAGGGCACCCAGCCTTTCTTTGCTACTCTGCGTTTCCTCCTGCTGACGTTATGTGCTAATATTTCTGCGAGCAAACACATTAACAGAGGCTAATTAAAGTAATTTGTCCCTCACATATCTGCACATTAGTCCTAATAGCTTTCAGGCAATTAAAAGCCCGAACCACCGGCCATATTAGCCATTCCATCTGAATCACTGTGCTTAAACCTTTGGAGAGTGCCGCTAACGCTACACTAGGCTAACACTAGTTATTGGTAGCCGGGGCTAATCACCTCATTAGTCAGCAGGCTTAATGAGATGTGTTATTTAAGTAGATACTGTATCAGACGGTGGGGGGGGGGCTGTTCCTCTGGAGTGAACACACAACACAGAGAGAGAGAGAGGGAGGTTTTTATCAACATTGATCTCACACACACACTAATGGTTTCACAGAAAGAGATTTCATAATGAACGCTTTCAATAACTGTACATCACAGTGTGAAAGAAATGCATGTACATATTAAAGCTATAAAAAGCTCTACCATGAGACAGCGCTGAAACAATCAAAGTCTTGCTGTATATGCGACAGAAATATAGAAACATTAGATGGATGCAAAAGGCAGACAGGTGACTGGAATCATAGAACATTTCATTTCCCATTTCAGTGGATGTTATTGTATGGAAGTCATAAATCCAAAACAGTAAAAACCAATGACCAGTTTCTAGACTGCTTCTTCGGGGCTCCTCTTCACACTCCTGAAAGTCATAAGTGTGGGATTTGTTTTAGAAAATAGGCAGAGGGAATTCAACTGCCGAGATGTGAGATGCAGGTTTTACACACTGGCCCAGTCTCCATTTTGATTTGTCCACTTTTAAACCCGGCTGTGACAGGGTCGTGCAGGAGAGGGATCTTTGGGAATCACATTCAGGGAAATTCAAGACACACAGCTAAGCATCCGATTTTCTGAAAAATAAATACCTGGCAATCTTTGAAAAACACTTACTGTTGTTTAGAAGGTATTTCCGGAATCCCTAAAGACTCATCTAATCACCTGGATGAAAAAATATTCAACCTGCTGCACAAAAAGAAAGCTTTTTAATCCCAACTTTGTTCCAAACAAAGATGGTAGCCTGCAATGCCATATGTCTTTACCCAATTTTATGATGAAGTTAAAGGTTTTATTACCAGTTATACTTGTCTATATTGATGTTGCTTTATGTTATTTCTGTTATATTTTCAAAACTAATGGAGACTTGAGTTTGGTTCACTTCACTTCAGAGTAATGTTGATCAAACAGAAATTAAAGTAATTAAAGAAATTAAAGTAATTAAATGATTTTAAATATATACCCTATATTATATGTATTATATTTATTTTTCAAAAGTGGTCAAAGTTTACTGAATGAGGTTTGGAAACTACATCTTCAACTGTAAATCAAATAATTGGAAAAAAATTAAAATGTTGTTAAGCGTCTTTCCATTACAGAAACAAACCAATCACTGGAAACTTCTTAAAAAGGTCAGACTGACTTATTGATGAACCTCTGGCTTTTTAATTGATCAGTCAAGGCGTAACATGGCAGAGATGATTGTTTTAGTCTGCAGGTGCTTTGTGTGAGCAAGTAGGTGTGTGTGACATTCAGTGTTGGTGTGTGTGTGTGTGTGTGTGTGTGTGTGTGTGTGTGTGTGTGTGTGTGTGTGTGTGTGTGTGTGTGTGTGTGTGTGTGTGTGTGTGGTTACAGCGGTGCTACCAGACCCCTGACCTTTCCATGTCCTGATAGTGTCCCTGGGGAGAGAGGGATGGTGGGATGGAGAGAGGAAGGGAGGGGCTTTGTTTTTCTTCTGGAGGCCTTAGTGTCACCACAGCCTGAGCTTTTATGAGCAAACAAGCTGTTTTCGTGACCCCAGCTTGAAAACGTCTACTTATGACAGGGTTCGTTTTTGGTACCCAGGAGATGAAACTGATTCATCATGCAGATGAATGAGATGCATCCAGTTTATGTTTCATATTTATGCCACAAAACATTTTTTTGAGTCTTAAATCTCATGTCTTTTGTTCTTTTGTTTGAGAATTTTACTCAAAGCGGAACACTATACAAAGCCAGCTTTTCTGCCATGTTGACAGAGACGGACACCTCCTTCAGGGGAGGAGAAGCATCATGTGCACCTACACGGTGAAAGCAGTCCTGTGTGTTGATGCCAGATTTAATTGTCTGGGGCAGAGGCGAGTGTAAACTGCACGCCTCACAGACAATAAGTGCTAGTGTTACCCGGCTGCACGGTGTGTTAATGGAGAAGCGGGGGGTGGGAGGGGGGGTCTGGTGCTTCCGACCCGCAAATCACATCACCTCCTCCCTTCCTCTGCCCCTCGCTCCCCCATCAGGCGCCCACCATTTGCTCATCCATCACCATCGCCTCTCGCTCTCCTCTCCCCTCCGTCTTCCATCACTCCACCCAGCCAATTTAGTCCTCACTCATTTTTCTCTCCTCCGCAGAGCGCCGCGCTTTTGTCCTCCGTCCTAACCTCTCTTTCACTCCTTTCCCTTACCCACCACCCTCCGCCCCCCTCCGCCAGGGTCTGATCGCAAAATTCGAGCGGTCTGTTGTCAGAGAGGACGCTGAATGACAGCTCTGTTGTTTGGACGTTTTGAATAAATGTAAAAAGTGAGTATGTGTGTACCAATGCGTGCGTGTGTGTGTGTGTGTGTGTGTGTGTGTGTCTGGACTCTATTGGTAATTAAAACCAATGACGACCAAAAAAACAAAAACTACACCCAGCCTTCGCCATCTGTCTCCCCCTAAACCTGATACTCCTGAACCACCTCTGTCTCTTTCTCCCTCTCTACCTCTCTCCACACACACCTATCACACACACACTCCCAAACGTACCACTAATGCTGCCATTCGGCCATTTTCCAGGAGTTTCTCTGTAAGCCACTGCATCCAGAATTAAGGAGCATTAGTTATGACTGCAGGGTACAACACCCTGGCCTCAGCCTATCATGTTCGCACCATTCCTACTACAAACACACACGCAAACATTATACCCACCAACACACACACACACACTACCAACCCATCCATCCACACACACACACACACACACATCCTACCCCCCACCCAGCCTCCCTTGGTCCCCAGGCTCTCTTTGCCACTCATTAACCCTGTCACGTTTATGGTATGAATTAAATGATTCCAGCGATGCATCCCCACGCACCGAGGGAGCCACAGCCAGACCTCGTCCCCCCTCAAGGCTGGAGGGACGGCCTGAGGCGCCACTCTGCACCCTCATTATTACCAGCATGGTGGTCGCTAGCTGCCGCACTGTTGTTTTAGCATGTACGCATTCCGAGTGTGTGTGGTGTGTATCTAGTGTGCGCCTGTCATCCTCTGGATGTTTGATGTTTCAATATCTGAACAGAAGCAGCAGCGGCAGAGAGGCCTATTTGTCTGTCAGGGCTGCAAAAAGTGATAGTGGTATTCAAGTGTTAAGTATATTTGTTTTCATTCAAAGATGAGACATCTGCCATTTTGAAAATCTACAATATTATAAAACTGTAATGTATGCAGTATGACAGCTATATATTTGCAGTTTTAAACACAAGTGGGGTTTCCAGAAAAAACGTACTAACGCTTACTGTAGTTTCCACCTGCAGCACTTTTGTTAAAAGTTGATCAATAAAACTGGGTACTTAACGCGGGTGAACAGCCAAAAAAGATAACTTTACCTTCAAAAACTCAGACGTCAGTGATGTTAAGAAATATAGAAAAAAGACAACACATACCAGCTTTTAAAATGCTTAAAGCCCCCTCTCAAAAATACATCTTGCTTATTGTTACTTCACTTGAATGTTTGACCTTCACTGAGTTTGACGCAAGAAAGCTGTTTTCACATTTATCTGCTGAAGGGGGAAAGTTACTCCGTGCTCACCATAAATCTCACTTTAACATCTGTACGTACGAGCAGGACTTTGTGACATCATAACTAGTTTGGAAACAAATCGCAGCTCAATATGCAACTTACACAAGAAACCCTAAACCTCCAGCACACGTATGTTGAGAATGGACTTTTCAGGGAAGTAGGAGACATCTTGTGTCCAGCAGTTAAACTTTTGAAATGAGAAATATTTTCATAATACATAGATTCAGGGTTTTTCAGTGAGGGAGAAGGAATCTTTAATAAGGCAATTTAATTGATATTCAAAAACATATTCAAAGCAGAATATTTCATATGTCTTAAAACACATTAGTAGAGGATCTTTAACAAAGATGCTTTTTCTTTTGTAACAAAATTTGTGAAGAAAACTACAAGCAGGCCCACCGGAGCTGATGACAAAGGTGGCTACTTCATACCATTAAAGAAAAGTGAATTTAACTGATCAGCCTTGTCTTTCTGAGCATCACATAGAAACACATGAAACACTTCCAGTAGAATTGAGACTTAACACCCTGTGGTACTTTACCTAGAAAGTTTTGTATTTTGGTTGCTGGAGAAACAATAGCGCCCACCCCGTATTTAAAAATAATTCCATTTTGCTCTGTTCATCGATAAAGTGAATTTGAAGTCTGTGTGTGTGATGTGATATATTTGTTTCCTTGTCTTATGTGTGTTATTCCCTTGTAGTGTTTGCTTATAAGGCCGTATTTCTGTAATCCTTTGTGATGTTTAGTCTTGGCTGTTGTTGTAAAGGCATGACTGATCTTTGCTTGTGACTGATAATGGCTTTTATTTGGTTTCTTTTCACTCATGTTATATTTCACTATGCAGTGTATGTGCTAAATAAAGTGCTGTACATTGCTGTAAACTGTATACAGAGCGAAAACAGTACAGCAGAAACCACTTCACAGTAAAGATGTTACAAAAACCAAAATATATTATAAAATCTTTTAGATTAGCACTTTAAAAAGTCCTCTCTTAAACAATGATTCTTTATATTTTGGACACGTTGAATGATGTTGATCAAAAATACACGAGCATTCCTTACACCAGTGAAATGTAATCCTGGGCCTGGTTCCCTCTTACAGTAATTGAGACTTATACAGTACATTCCTCTTTAGATTCTGGATCCAACTGTGTTTGTGCTCAGTTAAAAGTACACACACAAATAGCTGTTAAAAATATGAAAATAACCTTGTTGTCTAGCATATTGTTGGCCATTTTTTACAACCGACCTGCAGTCAATCCAAAATAAAAACACGATTCACCCTCTTTCTCATTCACTCTCCCCAACTGCTGTGGTGTGTGTGTGTGTGTGTGTGTGTGTGTGTTGTGTGTGTGTGTGTGTGTGTGAGAGTGTGAGAGAGAGTGCTGTCAAACGTGTCCCTGCTCCTCCTTAGTAAAGCAGCGCTTTGACACGTGTTCGGGTAATGGTGCTAATACGCTCATAAATCGAAATCAGCCTGGCAGTGTCAAATAAAAGAGAGGGAGAGAGGTTGTGTGTGTGTGTGTGTGTGTACGTGAGTGTGTAAAGTCTCAGGCTGCCAGCAGACCAATGAGGCTTATCACTGAATCACCCTGTCCTGCTGCCGTCTGTTTATGGCTTTAAGCTAACTCATACACCTCCTTGATTTCTCTCTGATAAGACACTGCTGTTTGTGTGCGCGTGTGTGCGCATGAAGGATGTGTCAACTACACCCATTGAGACAGCTCAGTGCTGTTAACCTGTGTGTCCTCCTCATTACGGCCCATATCCGTGTTGCTATGGACGATATGAGAGGAGGCAGATAAAGCAGGAGGAGGGATTTGCATGTTAAAGCCCCCTTCTCTCTCCCTCTCCTCCTTTTTCTTATTGAAAGCAGAGTGGCTCACTGTGCACACACAAACACACACCGTATCCCACTCTTTACAGGGGTTGAATGCATAATCATGCTCTTTCTGACCTGTAGTCAAAGTACATGAAGCACCAGTTTGCAGCAAACGGTTGAAAGCCTGCAGGGCGAGATGGAAATAGCGGAGATACTTGAGAGGGGGGATTTCTGGTGTAGGATGAGAACCATCTAGCTTCAATATCCTTTCAGCAATTAAGAAAAAAACAGATTTAATTTCTGATTTATGGCAACGCATTCTTGAAATCATATCATTACTTTCACTGAGGCTTCTGCCAAGACCTTGAAGCTAGCTTGCTTTCCTCAGCGATCATGTGAACCCCCAAGTAAAAAATTCAAATTACCAGACTTTGCAGTGAGAGGTTTTTGCGTTGTGTTCAAAATTGTGATCACACCACGTAACTGCTTTCTGTAAGATTTATTTGGATATGGTCTGTGATATATGGTGTTTGGTGTGGTATATTTGATTAAAATGGTTTACACATTATGATTACCCTAACATTTTTGAGGTTTGTGGTCAAACCAATTGCTTCTCGAGGGAGTGTTGGCTGATTGTCTGGTGTTCATGGTTGAAGCGATTTAACTCTGGTAGCAGGGCCGTTTTAGCTATCTCATGTTTTTCCAACAGGGTGCAGGGTTTTTTGTTTTTTTTTTCTTTTTTTTTCATGTCTTAATGAAAACATGAAGCCAGATACTGCAGATAGTTTCAGGATGGAGTTTCCATGGTGGAAAAAGTTAAGGCTGAGGGTTTCTGAAAAGTCATCTCTCAAAAAAGGGGAAAGATTTGCAGCTGCTGCAGTGGTGTGAGTGTTTACCGTGCTGGTTACAAGACAATCCTTCAACTGTGGTCGAGTAACTCGCACAGAGTTAAAGTTTGCACATTTAGCCTGCCAGCTCTGTCAGAAAATGTTAAAAATGCTGGAACTTATTACATCTTTTTATCAAGTTTGACTCTTAAAAAATGCGACAGAGGGGAGAAAGCAGGAACAGCCGGGGACATGGAAGAGTTGTCGTGTTATATTTTATCCTACAAAGGCTAAAGAAGGTTAGAGAGATGTGATTAGTTCGGTAAGGTTTTCATAAATAAAGGAAAATGTTAGTATATTACACTTGTGTACATTATGTATGACTGATCTGAACTGTCCCACTGCAGTAGATCATACTGTTACAGCACTTAGAGTGGGTTAATGGAGGAAGTTTGCAGTGTGTGTGTGTGTGTGTGTATGCGCTGTCTGCATGTGACTGTCTGCCTGTTTACTTTATGCAGCAGCCTTTGGCAGCTCTCTCCTCCAAAGCTCTCCTCCCAACTTTAATTAACACATACACACACACAGAGACGTGCGCGCACACACACACAGACACACACAAACATACACAGCACCCCAGAGAGTCCAGGGGAGCAAAGCGAACCAGGGAAGGAAAACAAAAATATTTCTCTGACTGAAAAGGAGAACCTGCTTCCAGTAAAAGGAAAAAACGGTGTTAAAGGTTGTGTGTGTGTGTGTGTGTGTTTGTGAGACCTGGAGGATGCAGTGACTCACCGCTCCTCTGAGTCATCACCAACAACGATGGAGGGATAGAGGGAGAAGAGAAAGAAATGCGATTTAGAGAATGAAAGGATAGTGGAGTCAAACACGACTCCCTTCACACATCAGTGTTGTTTCAGAAAACACTGAAGCGTATGAGAGTGCACATGTGATTCTGTATCGACCACAATGTGGTGGTGGGTGTGTTTATGTGTTTGAGTGTGAGTTACCACTCAGCATGCACAGTGTGTTGTTTGTGCAGTGCTACAGTGAGTAGGAGGACTGTCCTTCAATCAGGTGTCTCACTGTCACTGAGCACAGTTGTGTGTTTACGTAGAGTCCAAAAGTCATCTGCATTCATGTGAAATGAAGAAAGATGATAAACATCCTGATGCTTAACAAGCTCAAATTAAAGCTGCACCTATCTGTATTAGTGATGAACCCACAGAGAATTATTACTCTACTGTCCAGCTCTACAGAGCTTTTTTGGCTCATTGTTTTGATAACCCACAAACTCCACTCTAGTCAGCGTTATTTCCAGCCACAGCAGTTTTTTTGTTGTTTTTTTTCTCAGCAAACGAGCTGATGATAAACCAAACAACAAAACAGCACCAAACGGCAGACAGATGTTAGCGACCAGCTGGTTAACACAATATCCATAAAAGTATTTGTGTGCGCATTTTGAAGTATCACATTAGAAAAGCTGTATGGAAACAGAAAAATATGATAAAACTTATAGAGAAGAGGTGGTTTTTGCCTTTGTTGAAAAAGTTGAGCTAAATAGGATATGAAAACACCTTTGCTGAATAAGTTCAGACGTAGCAAACATTTAGCTCACATGACTGATCAGTTGTTTCCGCTGAACCATTCATTTGTCTTCGTCTCCAGGCAGCATGAAACATGGCCAATGCTAGCTGACATGAAAGAACAATTCAAACTTGCCCAATAGAAACTAATTCCTGAGGACCTCTCTCCATTTTTCTCCCGTAGATGAGTTAGATGTCCAGGACGACTTGTTTTGTTTCTGGTTCTCAACCTCTACGTCTTCTACTCTGTTTACTGGCAGATTACAGCCATGCGTAAAGCAAACTACGCTTTGCAATGATCCTAGTTTATTCGCTCCAAACTCTTTTTGACAATTGAATGGAAACATGGCTACAGTGAAGCATTTAGCTACTGTAGAGCCAGATATTTTTCTCAGGAGTCAGTGGAGACCAAAACAGAGCTAAAAGGACACTGAATAGTGGACTTACATTCATTAGTTGGCGCCACATGAATGCTAATGTTGCTCATTGTCTGATTGGCCTTTGTCACAGCAGACATTTTGACACGTCATAGTAGGAAAAGCGCAGGTGTTACTGATAGCATTAACAATGGCTCTGTTCTATTCAAGTGTCCAAGTAAGCAGTGTGACAGTGAGCCAGCATGAACAGTCAGTTCAAGTTCAAACCTAGCCTAGTTATAACATATAATATATAAGTGTACTAAGTAGAAAGGGGTTGCACCACAAACTGAGATTAGTTGTTACTAAATATTTACACATACTATCTGCCAGGTGTGACTGTTACATGCTGTTAGTTAACTGAATTAGCTAACGTTAAGTTTAATATATCATTTAGCCTCTGAAAATGTTATTTTTGAAGGTTTTATTACAGCTCATAATGCTACAGTAACTTCCTGTTTACAAAGTTGATAGCTTTTATTTGGACAATGCTGCAGATGTTTCTTAGCAACCAGTTTACACATTACTAAAGTCTAAACTGCAAACCGATTCAGTAAATCACTTTTTTGAAACTAGCTAGTAGTTAGTGAGAACTTAGGAACACACAAACTTAGTGAAGGATTTACAAATAGCTCTTGATTTTGTGATTACATTAAAATTAGAGTTTACGTCCTCCTTCTGCACTCCTTTCTAGTTGTGTTGTTGTATGCAGCATTCAAGTGTTGTCCACCATTTTCTCTGAACAATACAATATCATATTTTGCCTTTTACAAAAAAGCACATATGACTTTCATGTTTTTAAATATTATATTTCACTTGTGAAATATGAAAAATGTGTGTTAATTCTTTTCACAAGGGATGTCTTCCATTTCACATGTGAAATATCTGAAAATCACATGTGCCCATATCATGGAAACTTATCAAATGTGAAATGTCAAAAAACCTTTATGGGAATGTCTTATATGTGAAAGTTGTATATATATGTGAAGTTTCACATCTGATTAATTCACATATGCTTTTTTGTATGTGCTCATGCAAAAAGCTATTTTTTTAAAAATGTTTTATTTTTATTTTTGGTAAGGGCGAACGCAGGTTGACTTCCTGCCAGCTCTAAGGGGTGCCATGTGACGTTAAGGCAGCCACGTGAAAACAAAATGTCCCCACCAGGATCAATGAAGTATCACATTAGGGTTTATTTGGACATGTTTGATCAAAAACACACTGCAGTGTCGCCGTGACCCCTGCCCCTTTCCAGTGGTGGAAGAAGTATTCAGTTCCTTTTCATAAGTAAAAGTACCAATACAACACTGTAAAAATACTTCACTACAGGTAAATGCACATAGATATTATCAGCAAAATGTACTTAAAGTATCAAGAGTAAAAGTACTTGTTCTGCAGTAAAATGTCTCCTGTGGCTGATATATTATTATATATGACATTATTAGATTGTGAGCAGCATTTTACTATTGTAGCTGGTTAAGGTGGAGCTAGTTTCCACTGATCAACTAAACTAAACTCAACTAATTTAATCTTTAATGTGTTGTATTTTATAAGCTTAATATATGTTTTGTTTATGTAAAATATGAAACGTAACTAGTATCTACAGCTAGTAGAAGTATTACGAAGTACAAGTTCCTCCAAATTGCACTTGAGTACAGTACTGGAGTAAATGTACGTAGTTACTTTCCACCACTGGCCCCTTCTTCCTGTCTCCAGATCCCCACCATATCATTCACCTTTACACCTCCAACCAGCAACGTGCCGTCAGCAGATTTTGTTCACAACATCAGGATGAGGCGTGGTGCAGCTTCGAGATAAAACTTTTATCTCGGCGGATTGATTGAGATAAGGACCCGCTGCACGAGGTTTATATAACAGTCAGTGTTGACTCGCTGTGGACTCCAACCAGCAGAGTCATGTTGCTCCAGCTCTGTGAGTGATGTGTTGGTCCAGAGAGAGAAGTAAACAAAGCAGGGAGGACACATGTGAATCGCACACACATGGACAACACACACACACGGACAACACACACACACACACACACACACACACCTGTCCGATGTTTTCCCCAGCTGTGAGTACAGTCTGTTTCTCCTAGGGACTCTGACAGAGAAGCATTGAACACCACTCACACTCCTCTCCACCTCCCCCATCATGTACACGCACACACACACGCACACACACACACACACACACACACACACAGTCAGACGCACACGTGTACACACTTTTCTCTGTGGTTTAGAGATGTCACGTCTGGCTGAGTTTGAAGTGTATCTAAGGGACTATGATTATTATTCTCCACCACACACACACACACACACACACGGGCACAAACACAAACCACACACTCTTCTCTGGAGAGCCTCAGTTGAGCTGGGGACTCATCCAGTATGAAGGCTGCAGGCCTGACTCTGCTCAGTGCGGTTTAGCGTTGCCTCAGGCCAGTTTGATCCAGACCTGTGCTTACTCTCTGCTCGCTCCACTGATCGTTCTACCTGCTACACACACACACACAGAGAGACAATCTCTGTTCACTTCAAGGACTCATGAGACAAGGAATACTCTGTCTTTGGTGGTTTGGTGTGTGAAAAAAAAAAAACAGGTGGTGTGCTGTACACAGTCTGTGTGCCTTTCCACAACTGTTTTCATGTATTTTTTCTGTTATATAAAGCTTTTTGTTGGTGTTGTTGTTGGTAATCCATCCCATAGTTTGACTTTGATACTTTTATCCTGTCCCATCTCACTTTTTAACTTCCAACGCTGCAGTGCACATCTTGGATTCTACCACATGATCTTTCAGTCAGGCTCTGGTGTAAACTTGATATCTGGTTAGCCCTTCTGGCCTGATGATTCTTATTTTTTTTATTTATTTTTTTTTTTACTGTCAAACCTACAGTATAATTACATGATATCATTTTTATGTTTTCCTCCCATATATCTATATTTTGACTTTAAGATAAGGTCACTGCCAAAGCTGGGATTGTTTTTACATTCATGTTTTTCAGATAGTTGCTTGCAAAAAGAAAACATGTCTCATATATTGTTACATTTGAGGTGTTGTCTTTTAGCTTCTGTTAAAATCAGACCAAAATTCACAGTGTTGAAAGAGAAATATACATGGCCATTGATTTCATTTGGGTATTAGAGTGATTTTGTCTTCTTGACTTTGACAGTTTCTGCATCAAGAGACTCTTTTGACTCTTTTTAGCTCAACAGGATTTTATTTCCTCCGTGGCAGCAACATGTCCTGCATGTCAGAAACTCCAGTGGGTTAAAGTGGGTCTCCTAAACACTTTTAGTGCTTACTGATTCTAAAAGACACACTATAAACAGACCTGAAGGACAGTCTCTTGATATAACAGGTTCACTGTGTAACTCAGGGACTGGTACTCGCTCCATTCAAAGAGAAAACAGCCACAACTTTTTCAAACATACCCAGATATAATATCCAGAAAGAAAATGGCATCTCATATTCAGGCCAATGTAATATGTTACCTATACACATTTCAGATTTTCTTCTTGAAAGTAAAATATTACAATTACACATATAGCATGTGCAATATATTCAATAAATGATGACAATATCCATCATTTGCAGCGAGCAGCAGTGAGAATTATTGAAAAGTGTATTAGCATCAGTTTCATAACAGGAAACAGCTGACAGTGCAGCTGTTTATGTGACTGCATGTTTTTTTGTTTGTTGTTTTTGTTTTATTAATAAACCCCGGTCAAAGTCAACATTAGTTGAAGATTTAGTCGTCCATTCACTGGTGGAGGGAAAAGGCATTGAGAAGAATTATTTGACCTCAGGACAAAGTGCCCCAAGTTTAGTCACATCTTCCCTTAAGTGGTCATTAAATGGGACAAACAGTATAAGCCATGGACTATATGTTCTCTCTCTCTCTCTGTGTGTGTGTGTGTGTGTGTGTGTGTGTGTGTGTGTGTGTGTATTTAGTGACATTGGATAAGTAGTGGGAGACGGTGACACACTTTGTCCGTTGAGCTTTGTTAACAGAACAAACATGCGTTTCTGTCTGCCTCAGTGTGTGTGTATGTGTATGAGAAGTGTGCTGTCATTACTAAAGTGCTATTGGCAGAAATGACGCAACACCTGCTGATGGTGACATATATGCCATGCCACTCACTGGAGGACTGGGATTTTTACAAGCTCCCTGTTAAAATTTCCTGTCTGTTAACAGGTTTCTAGACAGTGGCACACGCTGTGGAGAGAGTCGAGCCACATTCCAACAATAATACCACTGCTGAAAAACAATGTGTAAGGATTTCTTGCATGTATGTGCACCATTTCAGCTGCTGGATATGGAGTTTTTACACTTCAGGCTGATATTCATGCATAGCAAAGCTGGATTATCAACCGGGAAGAGCAGGCAGCAGTCCAGCAGTCCAAAACCTAAAGTTCAGTGAGGGACACTTCTGTCAAGGAACTGACCATTTATAGTTCATGGTTATACAGTTAGATTTGGCAGAAAAGGCTCTGCTCTTAGAGGGAGCTCTCAAAGAATCCAAGCAGCAACAAGGATTCTGCTGACAGAGCAAACCCCCCCCCCTTAATAAATACACACGTATGAACATTAAATCTAAGTAAATTATTAAAAAAAACACATAAGGAGGAGGTTGGGGTGGTAGAGGGAGCTGCAGCAGCAAAAGCAGTTGGCATGAGCGTATCAGCGTATTAGTGATATGCGTCAGGTTATAATGGCTGTGCTATATATAAATTATTATTATTATTATTATTATTAGGCCTATTATTATTATTATTATTATTATTATATATAATTGGATGTTACTAGTCATCTGGTAGTCGTCACACAGCTGATGAATGAGCCAGTGATTGTAAAGCATGAATGAAACAGCTGTTACCAGTTACATCATTTTGCCCCAGGACCCCGAAGCAGCTTCATTACTGTAATAACATTTTGGGAAATACACTATTTAAGTATTTGTTTCCTTTTTGAAAATGAGAGAAGATCAATATCAATCAGGAGCTGGGCAATTATTAGCTTAGCATGGAAGCAAGGGGAAACAGCTTGTCTGGCTCTATCCAGAGGTCAAAATTACACCTTGCAACACTTCTAAAGCTCACTAATGAACACGTTGTGTTTTGTTTGTTTAATTTGTACACAAACAGAAAAATTCAAAATAATGTGGTTTTTAAACTAGCTGTTTTCCCCTGCATCTAGTCTTTATATTAAACGTACCTGTGGAGTGAAGAAGACTGCTAGCAAGTCAGTGCAAGGATGGAAACAATTCAGGTTTTAAAAGACTTAGAAAAATGGATTTGAAAATGTTTTATAAGGAAGGAAATTTATTCAAGACGTTTGTTAGACCTCAAGGTTACACACAATGCATGTTGGTGAGTAACACTGAACGTAACTTTTGTTTGTTTGCAGGAAAACTCCGCAGGGCACCTTTAAGCTAAGCTAACCTCGTCCCATGTCCAGCTCTGTACTACAAATGTTGAACCATTCCTTTACAGTTTTTTACAACTGCTGAGTCACATTTATATGTAGGAATTCACTTTTTCAGAACTCTTTAGCAACATGCAGCTCAGCACAAACTACACTAATACAACCAAAACACTTAATGCACATCTCAGGATCTACTTGTGTGCTGACAGCATTTGTCTACCAATAGTAACACTTTGTCATACATTATATATTGACCATAAAAATCACTAACAACAGATAGCATTGCAATTAGTGTCACTGTCTTTATAACAAGGGTATATATATATAAAAGTATATTTTATTTATTTATTTATCGTAAACCAAGATTCTGTTACAACAAAAATAAGGTCACTTCTTTATTGCATGGATTGTGCTGCCTTACAGTAAATGAGATGAGTCAGAAATGCTGGAATATGCGTCAATAGGCTATTTATTTTTTTTTCACCATTTTCGAGTAGTTCAAGGTGCACAAGGTGAAGCTAAAGTAATTCCAGTAATGCAATACAAAACTACACATATTGACTAAACATACTTGTCCTCTCCTGCAGTCCACCTGGGAAAGGATCTTTTTGATGCCTGATCCATCCCTGGCAATCTTCTGCAGATATGTCCAGACATCCGGCGTTCATTGTGTCCAAGAGGGACATCTGATCATGTGGCTGCTGGTCATAAACTTTCCACCTCCACGAGGAAAAGGTTTCCCGCATGGGGGTGAGGAATGGAGAGTAAGGTGGAAGGAAAAGTGACACCATCCTTGGATGGGCTTTAAACCACTGTGTGACTGGAAGAAATGGTGAAACGCCACTTTGGCCCATACAATAAGAAAACCTTCTGGATTCTCCCTCCTTTGGCCTCCTTCCTTACCTGGCACAAGTCTCTCATAGAGGTCATCAAGGAATAAAAGTGGGCGCTCATTATATGGTTTTATAAGAAATGCTTTTAGCACAGGTGCTGATGAACGATCAAGATTTTGTGGCCTGACAGTTTTATGTTGCTGCACTTCAAGCATGCAAATACGATCCACCTTCATTTTGTCCTAATCTGTCATTTCAATTTTTTGCTGGAAACTCAAAAAAAAGACAAAATATTTAATTGACCTGTCTCATAGAAGACATGGGCTGTGGCCTTCAGCCGGGACAGTCACTAAAATATGCAGAAACCCTGCAGACAGCTGTTAAGGACATAAAAAATCCTGATGGGCTCTGTGTGTGTGTGTGTGTGTGTGTGTGTGTGTGTGTGTGTGTGTGTGTGTGTGTGTGTGTGTGTGTGTGTCTAGGGGATAACCTGCTGGGATCGAGCAGCAGTGACACCCTGATGTATTGCCAGGCCTTGAGCGTAACCGTAAGGAGAGACCTGTGTTTGTGTGTGTGTGTGTGTGTGTGTTGGCAAGCATGGGGAGGTGCTGTTGCAGAAAAGTTGAAAATAATAAAGAAAAGTGAAGGAGATGAGAACAACAGAGAAGAGTGGAATGTGTTTAGATTGGCAGCTAACATACAGCACTAAATCTTATCTGTAACCGGTAACACTTCAGATGTGTGTGTCTGGTGTGTGTGTGTGTGTGTGTGTGAACGTGAACAGATGTGTGCATATGTGTGTGCAGCAGGCGTGCGTGGAGGTTATCAGCTATCCCGAGTTTTACTGCCTGCGCTTCCACCAGAAAAAATGTTTTGATCCGCTGCCACACATGGTTAAGCATTCACCACCTGACTCTGCTTCACTTCACACAGCGGCCTGAGGGGAAAAGACAGAGAGAGGCAGTGCAAGAGAAAGTCCAACTTGTGGAAAAAGAGGTGTTGAACTGGTCAGGCATGCCTGCCTTCACCTCCCCGCCCGCTCTTACCTGCCCCCAGAGCTCCCTAAAGCAAATATACAAGATCGCTTTTTTTCCTTTCGGGTGTTTTCAACCTGCATGGACATTTGCTTTCTTTCCACTTCCCCACTGTCTCTGTCTTTCTCTTTCTTGTCTCGTTTTTCCCCCTTATTATCTGGCTTAACCTCTCTCTCTCTCTCTCTCTCTCTCTCTCTCTCTCTCTCTCTCTCTCTCTCTCTCTCTCTCTCTCTCTCTCGGTATATCCACACTCCTGTAGCAATGGGAAATCCTTCAAAATCCATAATTCACGCTTCGCTGCTCCCTCTCTCGTCTCCCACCATTTCTCCCTCTACAGGCCTCTGTGTGTGTGTGTGTGTGTGTGTGTGTGTGTGTGTGTGTGTGTGTGTGTGTGTGTGTGTGTGTGTGAGAGAGAGAGAGAGAGAGAGAGAGAGACCTGAATGCAGATACAAACCCCTTGTGGAAAAATACTGACAAACATATGGTTCTGCACTCACACACATACACAATCTCACACAAATTTACAAACACATCTTATTTTCATGCACGCACCACACATTACACTCTTATGCAAATAGTTGTTCGTTTTAATGATTCTGTATGCAAAGCAGGAAAAAATATTTTAATGATACTGTATGCAAATGAGAGAAAGATTTCCACTGACACATGCTGCACAGGAGAAATAGCAGTATATCAAAGAGAAATCCATGGCTCACAAATTAAAATGCATGTAAAGTGCAGCCAAACCTGCTGGGTGTGCAGGTCATTTGGGATAGATTTTGTACAGAAATTCACACCAAAGCTGGTTCAAAGTAGAATATTTGCCAGACTGTGTTTTTCTGTGATGTAGAGCAGAGTTCTGATTTGCTGTTAAAATTATTTTTTATTTAATGTATGAAAAATTAATTCCCTGCTAGCAGAAACACGAGTGTTATTTTAAAATAGGACACTTTCTGACACAATAGTTCACACGTATGATAATACATCTCACTGTTGAATTTAGATTACAAGCTGTCTTAAACCCTTTACTCATAACATATTACAGTAACGACAGGCCTTTTTCACGGCACACATTTTGACTCGTCATAATAGGAAAAGCACAGGCCTATAAATCAGCCGTTCTTAGTACATGAATGGTGTTCTGTTGCAAATCCTCTTTTACTTCTCTCTCTCTCTTAAAGGATGATTTGGCTTTATTACATCTTGGGTCTTATTCTTGTAGTTTTGGCCCTTATTGCAAACTGGAATAAGAACATTGTTCTGACCAAGTTGATGGTCAAACTTATTTGGAATGAAGGCAAATGGTAAAATGAATACCCAAAAATGTCTGTTGTCATACAACTTTGACCTACTGTACTTACCATAGTTGTGTGCACAGTTTTTCTGTGCAATGAGGGGTAATTACAGACATTTTGGTTGTTTTACCTCCAAATAAAGTGGATTAGATTCTCTGACTGCTCATTTCTTGTCCTGTCAGTCTTTATTGTAGCGATGTCGCTGTGTTCCCAAATTTCAGCAAGTAGTTTGTTGTGTACGATGTAATAGATGAGAGAAATGATGACCAAACCTGCAAAGATAAGATGCAAGTTAAGACTGAGAGTTAATTCTTGACCTTGTTAACAGCAGTTGACAAAAACAATATCACTCCAAGGTCCACTTAGTAGCTGTTCTGGAGCTTTCGATCGCATCACGTGATCGTCATTAGCAGATGGAGTTGCCTAGTTATGTGAGCACTTTTATGACTTCTAATCCATGTTGGTTTAAAAATTGAGATCTATCTGCTGAGGAGGATCATGTGATACAATCAGAAGCTCCAGAACAGCTTTTGAGTGGACATTGTGGTGAGATTGTTTTTGTCAAAGACCGAAGTTGTAATAAAGTGGAATTATCCTTTAAAGATGGAGATAATCAATACTTTCACTCTCTCTCTCTCTCTCTACATATATAAAGTATATACTGTATATTTGCTCCTTTTGCATTATACAGTATATTTATCTCATACACTTTCTTTCCCTCAAACAACCTGTAATGCACACACACACGCACACACACACAGCGATCTGTGTCATAAATCAGCAGGCTCTCTGAGAGGGCCGGAAACCCAAGGACAGCTCAGACACGTGGAGCAGACACAGCAAAGACCTCCTGGTCCCACGCCACCCTCTCTCCCTGTGTGTGTGTGTGTGTGTGTGTGTGTGTGTGTGTGTGTGTGTGTGTGTGTGTGTGTGTGTGTGTGTGTGTGTGTGTGTGTGTGTGTGTGTGTGTGTGTTTTTTTTGCACGCGCGCAAGTGTGTCTGTCCATATTTATGGCTGCCCCTGAATGCTCACTCCCGAGTGTGCTCTCACAAGCATGTGCACGTTTATCTGTGTCCGTTAAGCGTGTGTGTGTGTGTGTGTGTGTGTGTGTCCAGTGAATGTGAGCTGCCAGATTGGCCTCTTGTCTCTCTCTCTCTCTCTGGGCTGTGTGGACTTGCACAAGGCCTCTAAGTTATGAATCTGCAGACAGCCCTCCCTCTCTGGCCCCTCAGCAACTCTCCGCTCCGCCAGGCTTTTGTACAGGCAGAGCATTCAGTTGTGTGTGTGTAGGTGCATGTGCCAGCAGTGTGTATGCATGCATGCATTTGTTTGTGTATGTCCATATTAGTCTTTTGTGCACTTGTGTCTTCACTCAGATGTTTATTACCGTCATTTTCTTCACGCTCGTGCCGTTTTTATGTCCCTCAATGACACACACACACACTAAACTTGCACTTAACAAGCTTTTGATCCCTAAATGAGCCTGACCCTGTTAATGGCCACCTGTTCTGGGCCTATGGGGAACGTGCTGTAGCCAAACACTGTGTTGTTTAACATGATTAACATACAACAATGTGGGGGGCGGAGGATGGAGTGCGCGTCAAAAGGAAGCTATTGGTTTTTAATGATGTTTTTCAGCCTCTAACTGACTCCATACAGCAGCACAGACTGGAGAGCATTGAAATGAAACAGCAGCAGGAGAGCGTCCTGTTGTCTTTTGTGTGTCTGGATGGGACTGTGAGTTATTTATGGGGTCTTTAACACACTGAGGGGACAGACAGGGAGGAGGGCTGGAGAGGTGAGCAGAGCGCTGGAAGGAGAGGACGGCTCAGTCAACGGAGTCGGTGCCAAAGCAGAATAGCTTTTCTCCGTCTCCCTTTACACAATTCCTTCTCATTCCTACAGCCCCCCCCCTCCTTTTCCATCTCTCGCTCTTCCATACTCAATACTTTCCACTGATCTGAGGGATAATTCCAATCTTTCCTCCCTCAGCCTCTGAATCAAATCAAATTTCTCTCCTGCTAATTTGGCGTTAATGCTCCAATCCTGTTTCCTTCTCCCCCACCTCTCTTATCTCTCTGCAGCTCTTTACTCAGAAATGAAATTCAAGTGTAATTTTGAAATCTCCCACTGAATCAAATCTAATTATTCTCACCATCTCTCACAGTAATGTGTATTTAAAACGATCTAATGCTTTATTTTCTCTCTGGTGATCTCTCTCTCTGTTTCTGGTTATCCATCCCTCTCTTATCTATTTATCTCTGTTTCTCCAGCAAATGGTGAGAGCAGTACTTCAAGTGGAGGTTTCAATATTAGGTGATGAAAGATAGAAACCCTTGAGAAAGGGGAATTTGTAGATCTTTGCAGAAACATTGTATTAGATGATTATTGTAATTTAATTTATTATTTAATTATCTTAATTTCAGCATGTTTGAGACTAAAACCTGAAATAATTTCTAAAAAAAAGACCAATTTAAATTCAAGCTAACATCTCTGATACTAATTTGTCTTTAAACAAATACATTAATTTCACTCTCAGTCCATCGCTTTCTTCTTCTCTCTTGTTTCCCGTCTCGCTTTCTTTTTTTGTCTCTTTCACACTTTAGCTCTCACCCCTTTCCCCTTTCTCCCCCCCATCCTCTCCTCCAGTGTGTAACCAAGGGTGCAAGATGTCTGGTCAGAGAAAATGTTCCCACATATCAAAAGGCTCCTGGGTTCTGAGTGGAAGCGGCCAAGAGAAGGAAAAGGTCAAGTTGAATACAGTGGGTGAGGATAGTGGGATGAGGGCAGAGCTGTGAAGAACGGTGATTAATACCAGCAGCAGAGAGGCGGCAGCACTGAAAGGGCACTGAGAGCGGGAACTAATACTGCGCTGCTTTGTCCTTTATTTCCTCTTTGAAATATCCATTCATTGCACTTTTCTATTGTCTGTCAATGTTTTAGAATCAACTTCATTTTTGTTAGATCTATGCTTTTGATGCTGCAGCCCTGATCACAAAAATTTAAATAGGTTGTGATTTTGCATTTTGATCAATGCATTGGGTGTAAATGCTTTACATTTGTGCTTTTAATATTTTCACATACAAAATATTGCAAGATGTTTTTATTGACTAGCAAAAGAAACAACTAAATGTTAAAGGATACAACTGGCATTATTTTATATTTTCCTTATTGTCGACAAATCCCAGGTAAAGACCAAAACCAAGTGTCTTAGGATTTCCTTACCCTGCCTATTCTTTCATACTGAAGATGTAAAATTTTAAAAGTGGTTCTCTAATATATAGTTTCATTTTAAAAAAGGCTCAGTAATTTCCTTAAACAGGTGCGCACTGTAGTTTTCAGCAAACGTTACTCAAACAGGAGAAAATACTGCATTTTTGGGGGGACTATTTTAAGCAGTGGATTTATACACATTTGGCGCATTAGTGAGTGTTTCCAGCAGGATGCTGTGTGTCGATTTGCCTTTAATATACTACAGTGCCCATGCTCATTCTAATGAAGGGACATGTCACCCAGTGCAACAGTGTGGCTCATTGATGTGTTTTTAATAGTTGACACAAACAATGGAGCTCTGTGGCACAGAGGAATAAGATAGATCAGGATTTGGATACACAGATAGGCAGTAGGATCAATTCATTGGTAGTTTTGGTCTTTTAATGGGATTTATTTACAATAAGAAAAATATAGAATATCTCCAGGCTTATCCTTCAAATTTACTATTTATGGAAAATATATATATATATATAACCAATTCTTTAAGGAGATTGTAATAAGTATTTTCTCCTTTTGCACTGGAAAAATCTATTTACTGAAAACCAGTAAAACCATAAAATGGCTCTCAAAATCTCAAAATCCCTCTCAGCATGGCAGCCATTTCCATTCTTTCATTCAGATTTCTTGTGTCATTTTTCTCCTTGTTCTCTTCCTTCAGTCTCGTTTCCTCACACCACGTAGCACCCTAAAAAAAAAAAAAAAAAGACATTAAAATTCAATCACAATAAGCAAATTTGCTCCCCCACAGGACATCATTGAGTGGCGCGCAGCAACAGTGCAAGGTACTCCAATCAATGGCCTTGTTCCCTCAACACAGGCCTGGAGCTTGTAATTTGCATGACATTGGACGAGTTAGCAGATAGTCTCTCTCTCTCTCTCTCTCTCTCTCTCTCTCTCTCTCTCTCATGCACAGCCACAAACACAATTGCATGCATATTACGATCATACACTTATTGCACTCCATAACACACAAAAGACGAGGATATTCACACAGGAACAATGCAGGCACACGTGGTCTCACACACACACACACACACACACAGAGTGAGAAAGAACAAATACAATAAAAACAGAGGCAGGTCGTCCTTATGACACATAGATGTGAAGTTTCCACTGAACATTAATCCAACTTACTGCAGCCCTCATGTGCTCTGGTTCCTGTCTGCTGCTGCTGGTGGGCGGATAATAGACTTGGACTGGTGTGTTTTTATGTGTGTGTGTGTGTGTGTGTGTGTGTGTGTGTGTGTGTGTGTGTGTGTGTTGTCCAAATCATCATTTTGTCTATGAGTGCTGGAGTGTTGTGTAATTTACTGTTCGCTAAACCCTAACAGATTGTCCAATCATAGTTTAGTGACCATAACTAGGCACACAGGTGTGTCAAGCTTTGTAGTTTTTAACATGATGAAGTGGTGCGTATGGAGCTGTAGTAAGAGCAATATTTATTATGCATGAGTTTGGAGGTTTTTGCCTTTCCTAAACCAAAAACACAGAGCAAAAGTGTAAGGAAATGCCACTCATGTTAGCATGCCTGGCTAACTAGCTTACTAATGACAGTAGCAACCTAGTTTTACTTCCAATACCAAGGGACAGAATATCATTATTTTGTGGGGTTAAGTGCAACACACGCTTGCTGTGTAACGGTGCGTCATGGAGCATCATGACGCTCCATGACGCACACTTTATGTGCACACACCCGACGCATCATACAGACATAAGAAGTAGTCATAGCATGTGCTTATCAGCGTGTTGGGCGATGGGAAATAGGAGTGGCATATCCTGATTCATTGACATGTGTCAACTACGATGACACACGTCAAGATGCAGTCAGTGTGTGAGCTTACACTGGTGTTTTCTGACAGTTCTGGGGACTGCCCACTGGGGAGCTCCCCGAAAACTACATACCTTCAAGGGCTGTTTTTCTGTTTGCATTTACACCGCCAATAGGAACGCTGAAATGACGTAAGCCGGCTGGCGGTTGGTATAGCGACATCACACATAAGATTTTTATATTTTGCTTTGGTGAGTCAAAATCATGTTGTATTTCCCCCGTCGCATATAGTCTCAATAAAACCTGGACATCACTGTCGGTCCATTTGTCCGTGTTTTGGTCCATTTTTTAAGGCTACCATTATGAGCTGTTAAACAGGTTTTTAAAGATGGCGGTTGCCGGTGCTGCATTGGTTCATGTGTTCGACCAATCAACGTACACTTTCTTCACTCAAGGTTCCTCCTGTGCTGGGAGAGTACCTACTCTGACGTAGGAGCTAAAAAAGTCCCTTAAAACGGCGCTCTAAGAACTACGATCGGTCTCAGTTCGAACACAATAAAAAGGGGAGGGGTCCTCTAACTGTTCTTAGAACTAAGAAAAAGTTCCTCCGGTCCAAAGAATGTCTATTGACCATAATGGGTGTTGGTGTTTTTACGTGCGTCATACGCCACCAGTGTGTGCTGTCCTTTGCAGATTGAATATAAAATGCCTAATTCGAAACAGGTACATCCACTGCGTTGGAGCCAGTCTCCTATATCCTATATCAGAGTTTATGGTAATGTAACATTAGCGGCTCTGTCCTGCACTTCATTGCATTTGGGGAGTTTACCCAAAACATGTTTGCCCAACTCATTGCTTAGGCCACACCTTTAAATGCTTTTCTTTTGGAAAAGTAAACCATAATGTTTGAAAATACTAACAATGAAGCATAAATGTAATATCTGTGTTGCTTCTCCAAGGGCTTTTTCTATAGCATCAAAAAGAAAGGGGGTCAGATCAGAAAAACAAACACAGTTTGCAACCAACAAAATTAGGTAGCTAGCTACAGCTGATCCAATCTGCCAGTGACAGTTGTCATTTCAGCTGGCAAAATCAACAGTTGTCGGCTATAAATGAGAAGATTACCTTTGTCTACTTCTGTCTGAAATCAAGGACCCATTGTTTGAAAAGTTATTATGAATTTCAAGTGTTAAATCTGCTACTGTTATAATTGTAAGCTGCATATGTGCCATGCTAGACAGGAACGCTTGACAGACATAGCAACAGTAACTAAGGGATGTGTGGCCTAGTAAACATTACAGAGACACACACACACTACTGTCTTCCTCCTCTGTCTAGCAGGTGAAGGTCAGAGAAAGGGTTTGTGCATACGGCAGCTAAGTGGCTCAATGCGCTATCGACTAGCTCACCGTGGCAACCTGCAGAATTCCTCCGCCTCCCCACGAGCCTGGCAGACTATCTGTTCACCCTCCCTTCCCTCCTCCTTCCTTCCCTACCTCCCTTCCTCCCTCCTCCCTCCTCCCTCTCTCCCATCCCCCACTCCAGCAGCTCCAGGGAAGCGGTGACGTGGGAGCTCCCTGCTCTGAGAATAGAGGGAGAAAGAGGCATGGAAAGAAAGCCTTGCAGAGAGCAAGGGTGAGGTGAGAGAGAAAAGACAGAGCTGCCGCACTACAGAGAGCGAGAGAGGGAGCCGGAGAGAATGAGATAAAGATCCTCACTCTCCCAGCACTCGTTGACAATGACACTGGGAGAGTCATTTCGAAGCAATGAGCCAGAAAACGCAGAACCGCCGCTGCCATTCATCCTCCTAAGCACGACACTCAGTCACCACCACGCCACACTCACATTCATCTCCGAGAGAATAGTACTGGCTTCATAAAATGTATGGCAGAACACTCGTATTATAAAAACAGCACATTTGAATGCTGTGACTCATATTCATAAAAAATAATAGAAAAGTGGATGGGTATTGTGCGATAAGTCCTGGCAGTGCAGCTCTCTCCTGCTCAATTTTTACTGAAATTGATTTAAAAGAATAATGTGTGCATTTGTAAAAATGTTTTTTTGCTCATACCATGATTTAATAAAAGATAATAAATAATATGTTGTGCATATTTGATTGATGGATCACCACATGGTGCCCAGCCTGTCTGGGCTTACAAGACACTACATGACAAAACCCACAAGCAAGATGATCACATACGAAATCATGAAGTAGAGGATCAAACATTTTAAAAGAAGACATTTCAAAATATTCAGCTTACATGAGAGATGTCCTTTCATGAAGAATACAAGGTACTCTCTCAACTCAACAAAGACAACCAAAAGAAATCTTTAATTGTATTTTTTTTTAAATATTGGACTCCTGAGGTTGCTGTACATAGTGAAAAATACAAAACGATACACTATACACTATAAGTAAATTAGTTATACTCATAAACTAATCATTCAAGATATTGTATGTAAAATGACCCCAAAATGACTGGATTTACGGCAGTAAAGTGTCACATCACTTATCCTTCTCCAAGTAGGACATCTTGTAATTGCCTGAATTGAATATTCATGTCCCAGCTACCAGCCCTACTCCACTTTCTCCTTCTCTCTACAAATAATCAAAAATACCATTTCATTTCCCCCCAATCAGCCCCAGGTCATGTGCTGACGACGAGATGGAAAACACAGCATGTCGTTAAGCTGCCAGCTAATCAGCGTTGGCTAGTAATCCACCCCCTTTCCGTCATGTCTTCCAAACAGGTCCCTTCTCTCCCTCCACCACCTCCACCACTGCTGCTGCAGTCAGCCTGTGAGATGGATGGCACAGCCCTAATCACCCCCTACAGTGCACTGTCAGCATGGCTGCAGGCCACTCTTAACATTTACACCACATGATCACACATGCACACACAATAAACACAAGCCAATAAATGAGAAAATCTACTCTCACTCCTCTCTTTCTCTATTTCTCATCCTTCAGCTTCCAGCTTCTTCCCCTGCCTCCCTGCCTCCCTCTGCCCTGCCCAAGGCCCACCACACACCACCTCTCTCGCTGTCACCTTGGATGGATTCAGTGGGATGCGGCTGTGTCCTGAGGGCTGAGGAAACTAGTCCTCCTCCTCCTCCTCTTCCTCCACCTCCTCACACTGCGCCTTCCTGTCGTTATCTCCAGGCTGGAGTCTCATCAGCCTGCACAGTAGCTCTGGCTTCCAGCTGTCTCACCACCCCAGCTCCGACAGAGGAGAAGGCTGCCAGAGGAGCCGGGAGGGAGGCCGCTCCTATATCAGCATCCTCTCATGTGGCCAGCTTCAAGGTTCCTCTCAGGCAGGCTTTCAGTCAAGTCTACAGTGAGGCACACATACAAACACACACACACACACACACACACACACACACACACACACACATTGTGGTTGGCATTCATTTTAAGAGTGTCAGAAGTGCAGAATTTATTCCAGTTTTCACCATTTTGAAGGATTTCATGGTTGTTTGAGTGGGTGTTCTTCTTACTTCTTACTGTGGATAACTGGTCAGACGTAAACAGTGTGATGTGACACAGAGATTGTTCCAGTGCAGCTACAGTGGAAACATTTTCAGCATCTTTAAACATTAACAAGAAATGTCAGGTTTACGTGCCAGTCCCTTTGGTCCCAGGGTCTGTATTTATCAAGCTGCTAAAAGTGAAATGTTGAGCTTAAGTGAAAGATAAAAGTATAAATCCCGCCTGAAGATATCTGCTGGAACACTAAATCAGTGAAAGGGCAAGGACCCTGGCCAAGAAACTGAGCAAACTCAGTCCACTGAGGCTTCTGTAGCTCTGAATGAGCTCTGCAGCGTGAGAAAATAACCTCTGGTGATGTCAAGGGACCCCAGAAGCCCAGGTTCACTGCATGTCAAGTGGTTTTGGAAATTGGAAATTTGTTGCCCCACTAAATATCAACTCAGGTGGGTCCTGCATTGTTTACTCATTTTGCGGCCCTGTCTTCTAGAGGAGCCCTGTGTCAAAGTCCTGTTTTAAGGGCTTTATGATTTTAGTTTGTTTGTTGAACTCACATGGGGCATATTCCTAAATAAAGTTTTGTTAAATCAAATCACCACAAACTTACACAGAGTAATTATTATTCTTGCATAGGAGTACTGGTTGCACTGGACTTAATGGGAACTTGGAGACAGGGTACATGCACATTGCACAGGTAGGTTCAGGGTCAGTAAGGGCCAAACAGTACATTTTTGCCCTGAGGCACCCTAACAGGTTAATCTGGCCATGATCTTAGTGTGGGCATAGAGCAACTACAAATATTTGACAAAAAGCCTGTTACAAACTAGGGGTGCAGAGACACATGACACATAATTTGACACATAATTTTGACAGGTCACACAACTTTAAATCACAGTACCCCGTTAATCCAAACTTAACTCTTTCTCCATCTAGTTCACATTAAAACACAGTATGACAAGACTCTGCCTTACCTGCTCTGCATCCCTAAAGCTGTGGGGAAAAAACAGCTGCCATCTGTGGGCCTGTCTCTCATTTTATCCACTCTTACAGGAACCATCACGTCAAACTCGCCAACTTGTTCAGTGCTACTGGTTAAAGCTGCAAGCCAAAAAGTCAATACTGCAGATCTGCAGTGCCGCCATCTAGAGCTATTCCAATAAGCTGTCCTCCCAACCACTAATAATTAGGAAAACATTGAATAAATGAAGCACTGTTTTTCTGAAAAATATTGTGAATTCCAGTCTCCCATTTTAAGCAACTAAGGGACTAAAGGACTTGGGTCCTGCAGGCACATATAGGCAGATAGAGCCATTTATATTAATTACAGGACAGGAAGAGTTGATGGTGGGTGTAGCAGGGGGTGAGAGTAGGATGGAGGATGTCAGGGAGAATAGTCTACTGCTGTCCATCCTGAGCCACACCAGCAGCATCCATCCTGCCATTGTGGTTATTTTTGTTCTTACAATACCTAAAACCCTTCTTCTTCTTCTGCTCCTTTTTGAATCTTTGATCTTGGGCAGCTAGCTCAGCTTATAGTATATTATAGCTTGTTTTTGGAGCTCCTCTTCTTTTGAGGAGGTCTCCTTTTTGAAGGCCTCCTCTCTGAAGACCAGCTGCTCTCTGAAGCGCCTCCTCTCTGCAGACAGGTCTCTCTGGAAGCTCCTCTCTAGAGTTTCATGTTTGGTTTTCATCGTTTCCGGTTCAGAGCTTCCATCTTCTGACTCAGAAGGTTCAGATCCTGATGGTGGGCTTTTGTGTGGGCTTCTTACCCTTTTTCCACCCTCTTGAGGTCCTTCTCTTTTACTTTCAGCTGCTCCTAAAGGTGGCTCACCTGACTCTCCAACCATTTCCAATTAAGGCTTCCAACCTGCTGTTGTAGTTTCTCAAATTCCTCCATCCAAATATTTTTGGTCCAAATAGTGAGATTGAAGATTTTGCTGAAGGGTGGAGATCTTTCAGCATCAGTTTTTTGTTGGTCGGATCCTCAATGGCTTTCTTACAGTCATGTTCAAATAATAAAGAATTAACATCAGGGATAATGAAAAGTGCCAGCCCCATTTCATGTAGCTGGGTTAGTGACACTTAGAGGAAAAGAATAATCTGTTTAGAATCCTGAGAGAAAATAGATCCACAGCATACTAGGCAAAAATATTATTTCAGGATCATTAAATGTTTCAATGCCTCATATTTTGTCTAAAGCTTCAACCAATGGAATTCACCATTTGTGCCTACAAACTGTTTCAAGGTAACTGGTTGGAATATGATTATACCATTTATGTAGTTCTTTACTTAGCTGCAAACTTGATCTTTTAAAAAAATTTAAATCTATGTCACCAGCGAAAAATGAAATAAAATACTAATCTGCAATGAAAAAATCTTAAAAAATGCTTTCCCAAAACATTTAGACTGCATGACCCTCCCCCTTTTCTGACCCCCTTAATCAAACCAGTCCATTGTCCATTTCAGTGGCAAACATGAACTCAGATTTAAAGGATATATGGATTTTGAATGCTGATTTTAAAGGCTGTTTTATGGCAATGTGTTTTAACAATGACGAGAGAAGGCATCAATGTAGAAAGGCTGCCAGAACTCGTGGTCTTTATTTTTTATAGGCACTCCAGCACGACATTCAAATATTCTGAGGCTGCTCAGCTTTAAATCAATTGGCCGTCTGGTTATGACATGCTACAGCTCTGTTTTGCTTGGCACTTCTCTGTGTGACTTCCTCGCATGCCTTTATTTTCCCTGGATTTATGCCAGTCAAATGAATTCCCTGCCTGTTCTACCTATGCACATGTCTCTCTCTCTCTCTCTCTCTCTCTCTCTCTCTCTCTCTCTCTCTGTGTGTGTGTGTGTGTGTCTGTTTGGTGCATGTACATGTCTGCTCCCCTCTTGACCTATTGACCTGACCATCATATGAAACCATGTGTCCACTCTTAAGCCAGACTCCACTCAGCTGCTGCCTCTGTCTCTCCTCCAGCCCCCCCACCACCGACACACGTGTCACCTACGCCACTCCCTGCCACACACACACATACAATTATGCTGCTTTCCATTGGCACCATTGGCATCAGAGAACCAGGTGGTCAGACGCTGCTGCACAGAACTACATCTCCCAGGAGTCATTTGGTGGAATAATAACAGGCCAGTAAGTGACAGTTTCTGGTTCAACCTGTTGTTGTCCATGTGGCTTCTTGTTTTTCATTTGCTGTGCCAGGAACGGGTCTGGTAATGGAAACTGCAGCTGATTGGTTTCATAAACCAAACACTGACATTGATATTCACTTTTATGAACACACATTATCCTGCACAGCTGATTTTGTGTGAGTCAGACAGGGTAGGAGAGGCACTGTTGACTGCCAATTGACCACAAATAGTTGGATAATTCATAGATATGATAAATAGTTTCAATGTGTGTGTGTGTGTGTCTGCAAGGTGTATGAGGGAGGCTTAACCCACGTCACTATCAACGCAAGATCCATTATGTTGACTTTTCTGCTGTGAGTCACCGAGCACAGCGGTCACCACTCAGACAGTCATGACTGCTACCTGCCTCTGACGTTCACACACACACACACACAAAAAAACACCACACATCTTCATCAATTACACGTCTAGATAGGAGTCTGAGTCACTGTGATGCCAGGGTACATCTTCCAGCCTCTCTGTCTAAATGCACAGGAGAGGCAAACAGCTTGTGTCGTGAGCCGGAGCGCTGCTGACGTAAGCAGGAGGACTCTTCAGAAAGCGCTAGCAAAACCTCCCATGAGATGCATTTCATCCATGAGTCATGTGCACCTATTAACTTCTACGTCATTACATTCAGATAAGCATAACTACAATAGCAGGATTGTGTCTTGAATCTCTAATTCCATGCTGGGGATTTATGTGTTGCTCTCCCTTTGTGCATCCCTAAAACCTTTTGAATTATGCTCAAAGAAGGAGATAATGAGTGCGACTTCATGAATCCCGAAGAACTGACTCTGTCACCTCGGCAGGTTGGAAACATTTGTCACACGCCAACACACGGTGGGAAATCAGATTCTTTAGAGGCAGCTCTGGAGATTACTTTTTCTTTTTATGGCCACTACAAAGACAAATCTCTGAAGAAGTGAGGTGTTAGAGGTGTGTGTTCACTGAACACACCACTGCTTGTCATAATCAGTCTAAAATACACTATGTCAATTTAAATACACCTGTGTGTCTAGTTTGGAACAATACACATTTGTGTTTTTATATATAACATATGACAGCATATACTGACACAACAAAGATCAGTCGTCCAATAAATATAAAACACTGACAGTTGGAGCGCCTTGATAGCTGAATGGTTACAGCGCATGCCACATGGCTGCATGGTTGCAACCGTTCGATTCCAGCTGGCATGTCACACACACACACACACACACACACTCACCCCATTTTCCTGTCTGCCTCTACCTGTCACTATCCAATAAAAAAGGCAAAAGAAAAACCACCAAAGAATTATCTTAAAAAAAAGAAATAGTAACAATTGAGTGATAAAAATTGTCTCATTGTCAGACATTTCATGTTTTGTTCAAAAAGTCACATGATTACATTTTGTGTCATCAATCATTTTACAAAATGACGCATCACATCAAATGGTGAAAGTCTCTTTAATGATCAAATCTATGACAGGTGCTGTGTTAAAAAGTAAGTATAGTAAACTTGGTTTGCCTTTTTTTTTAAATCATTTTTAGTATCTGTTTTACATTATTAATCCACTTCTCCTTTTCTCTCTCTTTACTTAGCTGCGGCCTGCAGCAGTGACTCACTTTGTTAAAAAAAAACAACCAAAAAAACTGAAACAGTTGTTGGGAGTCCCAGCTGAAAATAAGTGAAATGGAGTGATGACAGTTTGGGCTGTTCAGCTGCGACCGTCGACGAACCACACCTGTGACCTGTAAGCACCACTCCACTCAGTGTAACATCAACTTTAACTGTCACATGTTCAGGAGCTGTTAGAGAAACAGTCTCGTTCCCAGGTGCATCAGGCAGTTTGAGTTTATCTAACAGGTTTTGAAAAAGTTTCGTTAAAAAAAAAACATGGCAAGTGAAGTTTTCCAAAGGCATAGAGGAGTGGTTTTTCAGCCGATGGTAAAATATGAACGTTTGAAAAATTTAGCAAAAACATCTGGAATTATTTGGTTTACCAAAGTCCATTAACCTTTCATGTCCTCACTCAGGTTGTCTGTGGTCAGCTGCTTTCCTGTCATGTTGTGGATACTTTAAGGAAACCTTTCAATTGATTCAATTATATGAAAGCTTTAAGTACGGAGAAACATTTTTCTTTACCAATACGTAGATGCCAATAAGGATGTCAGGAGGAGTTGGCAATGCTTTGAACCCACTTGTCTGCAGTATAAAAAATGTCATGTAGGGGATAATTGATCTTTGATAACAGAACATCTTTTCATTTAGGATTATTAAATGCCACTTCAGTACTTTCAGTTCTTTAATGAATCATAACGATCAAAAGACTAAAGTGAGTCTCCTCTCCAGTTCTTTCTTCTGAGGTTAACCATTCTTGCTGATTTGGAACTACACGTCTATATTCCTGCTTTCCTTATGAGCAAATATGTACTGTTATTAATCACATCCTTTCCACTGGACATTGTTTCATGACACCTTGTCTCCCTTCTCCGTCCTCCTGTTTTCCCTCTGCTGTCATTTGATCTGCACTCTGGCGCGGTGACGCAGACAGAGCGTCATTATTTCCTACGTGGAAATGTCATCTTAATCAGATGTCCTCACTGCTCACGGGGAGAGCAGTGGCGTCATCGGATCCATGGAGCCAAGTATTTTTGTCCATAAACATCAGCTCTCATGTTCACCTGCTGCTGCTGCTGCTCCCTGTATGTGCAGCAAAAAAGCCCATTTAATAGCCCTTCACTAACACTCTTGAAAATGTTCAGTTCTTTCTTCGTGTCTTGTCTGAAACAATGTACTTTTGTGTTTCTTTCCATTTACTGTAAATTATCCTCTGTGTCCGTGTGTGATGCATTTAGCATGTCTCAAATACTCCTCTGACAGAGAGATTTTGAAAATATTTAAGACAGCAAAAATTCTCCAATGTGCTTTATGTGTTTCACTCCTCTTTACAGCAATTTCCTCCCTCCACAATGTCACTGCTGAAAATAATGATAATCATTTTTCCGTTTACACTTCTTGACATAAAGACTTGCATAGCAATCCTGTGCTTTTGATTAGTTAGTTAGTAGAGGTGGGACACTGTACCTCATTGTCTTATCTAACTTGTAAAAGGTGCAGGTGTAGAGCTTACATATTTTAGACTGAATGCTCTGCAAACAATTACCGAAGAGTTACAGGTGAAAAAGTATTGTGCTAAATGATGAATCCCATAATGATTTATTTTCCAATTGTAAGTTCCTTACTTTAATAGTTTTGATGGAGTATTAATGCCAGGATATAGTCTAATGTAACAGGGTTTTACAGTTAAATTTCCTCCATTCAAAATCATTTTAAAATAAGCTCCTTTCTCTGTAATTTCCTGTGGATTTCTCAGGTTACACACGTGCTGCTTTTATTGAAGGAAAGCAGCACCTGTATTAAAAGTTCTTTAACACAGTAATTTAGTCCGTTTCACCGGTGTGACAGCTGGCACCTGCACATCCTGCTACTCCGTGTAAAAGACAATTTAATGTTCATAAATTGAAGAATGAAGACAGTGAAGTCAGAAAGGGATCGTCATATTTTTAACTGAGAAATTGGCAGCAACCTTTACTGCACCCATGAACTCATACTCTTATTGAAAGACGACCTGAGGAGGAGATCAGGTGTAGATAAAGACCAATGCGGTTTTACATCGGAATTGTTTATCAGTGTACTCAAAAGACACCAGACCTGTTTGCACGCTTTTGTGCGTCACGTTTGGATTGAAATAATTTCCCCTGTACACGGTGCTTCATTTTACATCGAAAAAATATAATTAAATGAATCGTGCTTTAACAGCTGAATTTCGTTGATCTCGTTCTTAAAATGTTAATGGACTGTGGAGTGGGGATTCGGCGTGGTGCTGCTCAAGTGAAGTTTCTGTGCGCACGGTGCCATTAATAACACACGCACGTGCTACATCACATTCCGTCCGCTCCGGGAGCACGTGCCATGTTCCAAAGCTCTTACATTTTTAGACAAAACTGTCGCGTGAGCGCTCCAATATCAACCTTGGGCATCATCAGCCATTGTTCCACTGCTTAGATATAATATCGGATCAGCCTAAAGCAACATAATCTGATCCATACTGTTTGTGAAAGGATCATGTTGTGTGGCGGAGTGAAGAGCAGACAGGTGACATTTGGACGGTCGCGCGCATGGATGGCCGCCTGATAAACGCTTCCTGGCCAGTATTTCTTGAGAGTAATACCTTCCACCAACCCCTTAGCTTCTAATTGAGGACCGTGTCTCTTTGGCTCGTCGTTAATTTAGGAATGACGCCGCTGAATTAGCAGACTCCATGCATGGCGCTGCGCCCTTGTGCGCGCGCCGGGAGCTGCTTCTGCGCGCGAGCCCCGCCGCAGAGAGAGCAAACCAGTGAGGAATAATGGATGTTTTGACAGTCAGTGTGCTTATGAAAAGCTACTTGAAGCTAACAGACAAGTGTGAATGTGCTATGCTCGTTCATTTCATGTGATATTTCACCGCCGATTTGCACTCATTGCCTTATAAGGAAAGGCAGTCGTGCCCGTCTGCAATAGGCCGAGCGCTGCAGCCTGCGGGAACCCTGCACTTTAACCCTTTCACTGCTGAATTTTATTTGCTCCAACAGTATGAAACAATGCAGTGATGGCTTAATAGGCCAATTTAACGTTTTTATTTTAAAAGCAATACATCGAAATTGTACCCATGCTGTAGATATGAGTGTAATGAATAGCAATTAACAACTGGATATATGAGGCAATGGCAGTAAACAACCGGATATGTGATTTGTAACCCTCTCTTTGTCCCAATATATCAGCATTTTTTTTTATCTTCACTTGTGTGCAACCTCGGCCATTTCCAGGCGAGACGTTAGGTTTGGTGCCAGAGGTCTGTGTGTCCCTTCACCGTGAGGCCTAAACGGGTCCATATACCATGAGGCATGTCTGAACGCTCTCCCCTGTGCCAAGTGATAACGGAACCGGCTGGTGCCTGTCCTATCCTGTCAGGGCTCCGCAGTCAGAAATAACCCCGCTGGAGTTAAAGCCGGCGGGGTTAGAGGATGCTGACCTACATCGGATGCCACACAACCAGGGGCTATCTTTTAACACCGCGAAAATCCACCAGAAAATCCCTGTGCCATCGGAGATGTCATCTCTTTGTGTGACCTTGACTCAGAGAGGATATGGAAAATGTAATACGCATAACGGGCAATGATTCATGGCGCATTATCCTACAGAGGCGGCTCTATCCCATACTATAGGGTGGGAATTTGTTTTCCTATTTCACCAGGATTCCCCGTGATAGAAGAGGCCTTGTTATGGTGGCGGTGATACATCAATGTCGAACAGGCTCTGGCCTTGACGTTGGTTGGGCCTATAGCGAGTTTTCAGGTGGAATAATTCGTGTTGTGGTACTGGTTGTCTTATAATCACAAGTAAACCCAACAGTATCATGTGGCACAGCTCATAAATACATTTTGGATAGCTCTGTAGGTGGTGTGCTGAAGACGCACAGATAGAAAAATAGGCTATCCCAAACGAACCCAGCCTGTTGATGCGTTGTGACTGAAAATACAAAATTAAGCAAAAGGCCTGCAACATTTGAGTTAGTGAGCAGCACATTCAGGCCATCACGGTTTAGGATAAAGCGCTCTCTTCTTTCATAGCACCCTCTTGCAGTTAGATCTCGCTTCACATGCAGCGACACAGGAGGGGGGACGTGTTGCGTTCAGTGTCCCATCTCAGCCTGTACTTTAAAGAACCACAGTCACACATACATCTGTCGCAAATTTACTTGCGTTTAGTTGGAATAGAATATTGTGTGTGATTCTTATCTGTGTGCGGATTCCTGTGCCACGGATGTAGGTATTCTTTCCAACCAAACACACCAGCAGCTGACTTCACACATTGGCACAACTTCTCAGCCAGAGAGAGACGACCCAGAGAAATCAGCCGGAGTGAAAAAAACTTCACATTCTTCCATGGTAGAAGTCTGGACACCCTGTTTAAGAGGAAATACTGCCTGTAACAATTGTGTTTCCTTGTGGTTTTGTGCTACAACAGCATAGCAAAGAAGACTTGTGCACAGTGTGTTAATTGGTGCCTTAATAAGCTATGTATCAACACAGATGTCTTATTTATGCAGATACGGTCTAAAGGTTAAATAAAGAGTTAAAATACATAGAAACACCAACAGGCTAATTCAAAGGAAGGTCAAACAACAGCTGAAATAACCTACAGTACTATAATTTCGCTCTTGTAGGCTAAACAAATTGTTGCCATGGTTTCCATACTCCTCACTAAATATCACACTTTAGTGGATCATTTTTCATTTTAAGAAAACAGACTTTTCCTTCATCATAGCTAATTACAGCTTTGTGATCATACGTCGCCGAAGTCGTGATTACATTTTTCCCGACAGCTCCCGAAAGCAGCACGGGAACAACCCCCGCCCCTATACCTCCCTCTCGTCTGACGTCACGCCAACGGCTATTTGCATGAGGTGTTTCTAGCTGCAGCTTCAACTCGCCTTGCAGAACGAGTCTCTGCGAGGAGAAAAGCGAGGGAAGAGACGCAGTCCAAATACAAGGAGGAGGGGGCCTCTTGTGTTCCACATCAGAGGAGCAGCAGAAAAAAAACGTCCCGATAGCGAGGATAAGGTGTCCCGATACCCAAAGCAGAGGGGGAAAAAAAAAACAGAGAGCCGCTTCTCTTGTATCGGAAAATGGAGCTACCCGCCGCGGGAGAGCACGTCTTTGCGGTGGAGAGCATCGAGAAGAAGCGCAGCAGAAAGGTTTGTCACAAGAGCACTGAGAGACATTTTTACACACATGCACAAGGAAAGGAGGATCATTTCTCTCTGGTTTTCCTGCACCTTCTTACGGACTACATGTTTTATTAAATAATTTCTAACATGACGGCGCAATGCAGAGTGCATTTTGCTGCGTAAAGTAACGTTACGCTAATTATCCTGTTTCTCTCCATTCACAGGGGAGGGTTGAGTATCTGGTCAAGTGGCGAGGATGGTCTCCAAAGTAAGTCCCCTTTTAAAGCATAACAATACTACTCATAATAATAACGCAACAGTCAAAACAGAAGTGTGTGTGAATGTGTTCATCCGTGCGAGCGTGGGCGCGCAAATGGGCGGTTGCGCGTTCTTGCTTTGGGCGCTCGACGCGTTGGCCTCGATGATGGATGTGGTTTTACAATGTATGCAATCCCCAGTGTGCCAATTAAAGGAAGACATGAATAAAATTGAACCCTGTGTTTAAGAAATGCCTATATATCTACAGTTGAGCGGAGGCTGAGCCATTGTATCCTCCCCTCCCCCCCACTGCCGTGCGTAAAAGTTACTCATGATTTATTACACGTGCATCCACAGAGAGTGCAAGTGTCTCAGCATGATGTTTACACATGCCTACAATTATGAGTTATGGGAGGATTTATAAGTCAAGGATTGGGTTAAGGCCAGTTGAGGGTCGTTTTTGTGCAGAAATGACCTTCTATCCTTGGCCAGTTCCTGTTAATGTCTGCCACTATTTGACAGGCCGGTGTGTCCTCACTGCTCACTGTCTCCTCTCTGAATAGATACAACACGTGGGAACCAGAGGAAAACATCCTGGACCCAAGGCTGCTTGATGCTTTCCAAGACAGGTAAGTTTAGAGTTGGATAAACCGACCTCACATGCGGTGAGGTCCACAATATAAATGACACAATAACACAAACAGGTTTAAATTAACAGATTCCTGCATTTCTTGTTCTTCACACAGTGCATGCATTGCCTGTCACTCCTCCACAAGTTTAAAGCAGGGACTCTGTATGTTTGGAGTCAGGAACTATGCTGCCTGCTCACACTCTGAAGAACCCCATGTTGATACTAAACTATCCACACGCTGGGGGGGGGGGATTAGGATCAACACTGGTGTCATCAGAAGGACAGGTTAGGGTTAAACTCAGGCCAGGGTTACCAGAGTAAACTGTGACACTTTGCTGCCTCTACTTTTTGTCACCTGATAGTTATTTGAGTGTCAGCATCAGGTTATCATGCTAAATGCTACCTGCTGTCCCACCACCCAGTCATCAGACACACCTGTTTCATCTTCCACAGGACACAGCAACCAATTGTATTACCCAATAAACCAATTATTATTGATTATGAAAAATGAAAAAAGTTCTGTTAATTTGGCAAGTGGGTTATTTTTTCAGACTTTACTCATTTGCATCATTATTTAAGTAGATACAAACTTCAGACCCCCTCCAGAAATGTTTGAAGACACAAAATATACTCTGCTTTAAATAATAATGGGTGTCTGATAAAAAGTTCAATTACCCAGTTAAAATGATTAAAATCTACTTCTCCCTCATTGACAAATCCAGAATCTATGAATATGCAAATATTGTTAATTCCAAAAGTTGAACTACGAGACACACTGTCTCCTACTTCACTGAAAAGTCCATTCTCAGTGTATGTGTGCTGGTGGTTTCAAGTTTCCACATCACAAGTTGGATGTTGGACTATGATTGTCTTCCAAACCAGTTGTGATATCACAACATCCTGCTTGTACGTCTTAAACTCAGACGTAAGGTGAGCACAGACAAACTTCCCCCCTCCAGCAGATGAATCAAAACAGCCGTCGAGTGTCAAACTCTGCAGATACACTCTTCTGCACAGTGAAGGTCAAACATCCAAGTGAAGAATAAGCAAAACACATTTTTGACTGGAGGGGGACTTTAAATGATGATGCACATCTTTTCTAAATCTGCTCATGATGCAGTGGAAGAGGCAAGAGGAAATTAAGATTAAAGTCAGCAATGAACTAAATAGTAGCTTAGTAATTGTTATAAATCAGAGGTGCATGCACTGTCTCAAAATTGAGCCAGAGTAACTTCCATGCTCTATATTAGTAAAGGACCATGTGTCCATGGTTTTCAAAGTGGGCTACCATGGTGAAATCACCTGCTTGGCTAATTGCTAAATAGTCTGTTGAGTGACTGAGCAGACAGCTCCACATGAAGGACAGTGTAATTGAATTTCTTAAATGCACGGCGTGTTGAACTGTCACTGGCTTTTCTCCTAGTCTCCCTCAGGTTTGGCTTACAGCAACCCTTTCAGGTGCAGGTCACACGTTAAACCAAACACGACATCACTCTGTGTCTGTGTTTTTGCAATTACCTCTCTCTCTCTCTAAAGAGGAGAGATTTTATTGAAACTAATTGCGTGTCTCTCCGGGGAGCCAAATTGTCTGAATGCCAGGCTATGAAAATACACCGAGTCGTCATTGTAATTAGATGTGAGGGAGGAGGGCGGGGGAGGGGACTGACATCACTCCTGTCTGCGGTATTGAGTTACTGCCTTGCATGGAGACTGAAGAAAGCTAAGGATTCAGAGAGGAGCAGGCCTTTATCTTCTACTGTGGATACAGACATTACATAGGTGTTACTTAGGGTGGAAGAAGCCTCATCTGAAGCCACTGTTAGCTTTTAGTCACAGTTAAGGACAAGTGCAATGAAGAAAAGTTAGGATACTGTCAAAAGGTGCATACATAATAATGAAATAAAAATGCATGCTCCTTGAATCTGTGTTAAATGGATTTCACTTTGCATCAGGAAGTGTAAATCCAACCTGTAACATGGGCTCAGTGTTTTCTAATTGAGCCTGAGGAAGACACACATGACGTTGTGTTGCCATGCAACAGCGACTCATTGCTGTGAGATGGTTTCACTGATTGGCTGCTGTTTTCCTCTCCCACAGGGAACGTCAAGAGCAGCTGATGGGATATCGCAAGAGAGGACCCAAGCCCAAGCACCTTCTGGTTCAGGTGAGAAAATAATGATTCTTAATACTTCTCTTGATTATCAATCATGTAAATGATGGATTACAGCTATACCGATGATCCATTTTCATGCTCAAATCCCAGGAAGCAATATCAAAAAAAATGTTGAACTTCTGGTTGAATTTAAAGGAACACTCCAGGGATTTAATATTGCACTGACGGACTCGCAAGAGATCAAAAAATAATCGACAAAACTAAAGCAGCAAAAGGCTGAGATATCCTGACTCTGTAAGTGCTGGATCCTACATTTCCCATAATGCAACTCGAAAGCTTTATTGAAGCATTTTCTCTGACTTTAAAAAGCTCATCCAGAGCCACAGAAGACATTATACTGTTTTCACAGGCTGAGTAGTACCCCCTGATGAGATAACTGATCTTCATGTGTAAAATCAGTGGAGAGCCCCTTTAACTTGGTGTTGGGAGTGCTTGCACATTGAAAATTGGAATATTTATTACAAACAATTAATATGCGAGGAGATATTATCTCCATTCAATTTTACAGGGACCAGTTCCCTGACCTAACAGTTGTAGCTAAATGACTGAATCGTACATTTAGCGCATCAATCACTGGTCCAAAAGGCCAGGGGAACCCCTCAGAGGAGTGTTTTTGTTCCTCTCAGGAGGGTGTTGGTGGTAACACATGGGATAAAGTCAGTGACGGGACACAAAGCAGCCAGTGACATTCCTCCGAGCTGAGGTCACAGCCACAGGAGACACTTTGAAATGTCACTGTGATGGCCAGGCCGGTGGCTGAAAGAGCTGCACAGGAACTGTAGGAGGGCTGTGTGAACATGGACGAAGGCCCCTGAAATAAATTGTGTGCTCATCAGGGCCTCCAAAGAGCCCCTTTACACATTCCAAGCACAGTTTCTTTAGTGCAACTCATGGGCCCCAATGAACCATGGATCTTTGTCTTAGCCTGACACGGACACATGTATAGATACTGTAGACAGTTTAACCATTAATCAAATGCCCTACAGAGAGGGATGCCCTTTACTTTAAATACTTACGGAAAAACACCAGAAATTCCCTAATACTTCATGTTATATGGATGGAGTTATATGGTATTGTGCTTTTTCAGTAACACAAATTACTGTCTGGGCTCACAGGTTCCTTCTTTCGCTCGGAGATCCAGTATTCTGGCTGACCTTCATGAGGCGTCCCTGGACGAGGACAGCTGTCAGAAGACCGGCCCCATCCAGATGCTCCGTCCCCAGAGCCAGCAGTACCAGCTGAACAGCAAGAAGCACCACCCGTACCAGCCGCTGTGCAGGGAGCGTGAGGCCGAGCAGCAGGCCAACGGCAAGAAGTTCTACTATCAGCTCAACAGCAAGAAGCACCACCACTACCAGCCCAACCTCAAGGTGCACGAACCCATATTTGCTAAACCCCGAGAGGTAAACGCTCCAGAGCTGGCTAACAAGGGGTACAACCTTCCCCCAGTGCTGCAGCAAAAGTGGGTCCGGGACAAGGACTCAGGCTGCCTGACCAAAGTCAAGGATATCACCATGGAGCTGAAGAAGCTTCCAGCAGACCTCAATGGTCACAAAGTGCCAGAGGTCAAACCTAAAGAGGATGCTTTACCACAGTCTAATGGTGTCAGCAGCAGCAAGCTAAAGATCGTGAAGAACAAAAACAAGAACGGGCGAATTGTTATTGTCATGAGCAAGTACATGGAAAACGGAATGCAAGCGGCTAAGATTAAAAATGGTGATTCTGAAACTGCTGAAAAGTCGCCGCCAGGAACTGACAACAGCACGGAGAACCACCTCGAGAAGATGAAACTCGTCAAGAAGCTCGGCCTCATGAACGGATTTGCAAAAAACCCCAAAGACAAACCAACTGTTCCCAGTTCTGGATTTAACGGCGGTTGCACCAAAGAAAAGGAACAGTCCCCTAAAATGGAGCCAACTGTGACGGAACAGGATAAACATGTCGAGGTCAGGGTTCAGGGGCAGCTTCCAGCAGATCAGCCGTTACAATTGACAACCAAGCCTAATCTGCTCTCCCTGCCTTTGGATAGGGGAGTTCCCTCCCCGCTGGACAAAAGAGGAAGCCAAGGTGGATTTCAAGGACTAAAGCGACACTTCTCTGACAGTGAGGAGCATGGGAGTAGTAAGAGGTTTTTGAGCTCCAGGAGTATGAGCGCTCCTAACACGGTACCTTCCCCCACCCAAAGCATCAGCGTCGACCAAAACGGACACCAGAGTCACAGTGGACTGCAGGACTGCGGGTATGCAGACCAGGAGGAACCAATTGACTTGAGCATTGTCAAGTCCAGGCCTAAAGCCACCCTGGCCGAAACACACGTGCAGGCTGAAACTGTAACACAAGCTGAAACACACACACAGGATGACACTGACACACAAGCTGAAACACAAACGGACGCATGGACAGAAACTCAGCCCCGGACTCAAACACAAAAAACTCCACAGGAGGAGAGAGTCGATTCATTGTCCGTTTCTAACCAGGAAAAGGGAAAAGAGGAGACATTTCCCTCTATCCAGCCTTTCCTTGGGAATATAGTGATCACAGACATTACTACAAACTGCCTCACAGTCACCTTCAAGGAATACATAGCAGTGTAACTGAACTGTGTACCAACTGTATAAATGTACATTAGATATATTTGTATTTTCAGATGCTTGAATGTACAAATGGACGCTTGATGTTGTTTTCATTTTGTATAGTTCAGATAAAAAAAAAGATCCTTTATTGCGTTATTTGCATATTTCTTCTTATAAGCTCTACCTGTTGTTACTTCTGGACATTTTATCACATGCAGTATCTAATTTCAGCTATTCCAAACTTAGTTTTTAAAGCAAAATTAGGTCAAATAAATGTTGCAACTTTGATTGAAGATGCACTTAATTCTTGTAAATACTCTCCACTTTTCTATGGGTGTAATTTGATTATACACTCTGTCTGCATCTCAGATATTGTTCCACAAACGTAGGCTATATGGAGAATTTTGTAAGGAAGAAAAATTATATTGAAACATGGTAAATTACACTGTGTCTGTGCGTGTGTGAGTGTGTGTGTGTGTGTGTGTGTGTGAACAGATGGACAGATTTAAACAAGGATGCATGCTGCTTGGACAGATTATGCCATTAGGCATGCTTAAACAAGCAGATGAAGAAAAATGAAGCGCCTTTTCTTTCAATAAATGTGATTTGCATTGTTGAAATGGAAAATGTTTTTTAATGAAAGATTATTAATGGTTAATGTTTGATATATGCTCCTTTTATTTGTTCTCTGTTGAAAGGTAAAGTGTTTTTCGAGTCATGCATCTCTGGGCCTGATACTGAGCACAAGTCACTTCTATTATGTACAACCCTATGACTGTATTAGTTTATGTTTTGCAGCAGTGCAGTGACGACAAATGGCTTTTTTTGATTTGAATTATATCAGTCACAAATCTGTGTTAACACTGCCAGTTGAGCTGTGTAATTCAACAGATTAGTACCACCAGCTGGCGGCTCTATGATTCAGTTTTTCATGTTTCCTTTCTCTGGCACCCTGACATAGGCTACACAGTTAGGTATGGGATTGAATGGGCTTGTCTTGGTGTCATTGTTTTGAGACATTTTTGGAACAAACGTATGTAAAAGCACACATTCTTGTCATAATCAGATCTTTTCCCTCTGTCATACATGGACCCTGTCCTTTTTTTAGAAATCCCTTCTGGCACTATGTGATCCGAGGTGCATTGAACTGCTCTGCGAGGACGTTAATCAGACGCACTTTTGATGTTTTGTGTGCAGATTAAAAAAATGATGAAGGCTTCCAATGATACGTTTTGCAATAATAAAATAGTTTGCAAGTGGTATAATGGACTCGTTTCTTTTTATATTTACATAATCCTATACCAGCCTCATAAAACAAAACCTCGTGGCTGGTACCCTATATCACACGTGACCCTGGCTTCCCACGGAGAATCAAAGATTTTAACGGGAAAGGGCGGCAGCTATAATGCTCTTAAATGGCTAACCTTACTTCAGAAGTTTCTAAATCTGTGCATGGCTCTATTTCTGTGCTGTGCGTGTGCGCGCGCGCAGGCTGCGGGCCGTGAGGATTATTACAGAGCCTGTGAGTTTATTTTCAGATGGGCTGCCCGGACCAACTATTTGCCTTGTAGGCATGCTGTAGCTGCAGGTCAGGCCTACTGCTACATATAAAGCAATGCCTTTTCATTCATTTTAAACATTCACAACGAATTAGAAACTCAAAGCAACTGAAAAGGCAGTGTGCAGTTTATATAAACAAGTGGTAGTGTGGTAAAATGAACATTACAGGTCTGTGTTATATGGAATATAAATAGGTTATTTAAGTACAACTCCAAGAAAAACTTTAAAGATCTCGAGATGATTGGATAATAATTGTTCTTAACTGCTGTTCATTTAATCAGATGCCCAGGAAAATCCATCCCCTGTGAACTGGGAATTGCTTTATGCTTCAACCAACACTTCCACGTGTCTTTGAAGAAGATATTGGTCGTTTGAAGCTCATAACTTTGACCTGAACAGCTGTTCGTGTCAGATGTTTCTTGAATAAATCCTCCTGACACGCTGAGAGAGACACAGCAGGAGACGACTGGTTTCTTCGCTTGACCCGCAGGTTCAGCTTAAATGACATATAGGCTTTTATTTCCGTGTCTCCACGGCTATTTCTTACATTTCAGTCATTCATCTAATGAGGCAGACAGTTGTTCTGTTCTGCGCTGCTCCTCTGAATAACTGGAGGGCGCTTTAAAGAAAAGGTGTGCAGAGGAGCTCCGTCCTCTTCTGGTTCATAAACCTCCCGAAAGATTGCTCCTGTTTAATCATTTGAACCTAAGCCCTCCCTGCTGTCTGTCATAAAGGCGAATGGTTGATATCCATCTTTTCCGACGCTGGAAACACATGACTTGTCTAGAGACGTGGTGTAATTCCGGCTGAACTGATGGAGACGGAAACTCTCGACCATTTCCTCCAATAAAAGTGCTTTCTGTGCGCGTTAATGTGAACAACGACAGAGAAAATGGCTGTCCTCCTCTCTCTACTCCATCCACTCTCTTTCCATGCGTCTCTCTCTGAAACGCCTCGCAGCCTCTGCAGCCGACAAATTATTGCCATAATGTTTCAGCTAAGAAGCTACAGCAGAAAATTCCCCGCAGGATTTAAGATGACGTGATTTCCTCTAAATATCATGTGGCTTGTTTGCTTGTAGCTACTAAAAAAAAACCCGACAAAACTACCAAAACTCCGAACAAGCTGGTCATGTTCACCGATAAATAAAACAAGAAGTGCATAAAATGGTGTAATAACACGTCTTCTTGGTGATCCACCCTCTTTTCCTCTTCCTCTTATCTGCCAGCTCATGCTGAATCTGTGCATGCACGACCGAGTTAGGCCTGTAAATGGTCTCTGACAGATTGGTTTTTAAACGATAGACTCACAGTAGTGTGCTGTTGATTTCCAAAATCACAGGTATATTCAGGAAATCGTTTGGTAGAAGACTGGTGCTTTTGACAGCTAGGGACAATATGTCCATTCTGAGCCAGACTGCACAGTCCTCCTCAGTAGGCCTACAGTTAATTTCCACATCCAGATGCACAGAAATATAAAGTGCACGCGGTGCAGATTTTAAACTGTGTCACAGATTTCACACCAGTTGAATAAGGACGGAGGCTTAAATACAACATTCGCAACAAACACAATCTTTTAGACATCTTTTATTTAATTATTGAGTATTGCTCCAATACTACAGTCTTTTTAACTGTCAGGAACTGAACACTAAATAGTCTACACTTCTGCTTAAGAATGACTACAGGTGCAAAAAATAGCCTTAATTGTGAACCCAACTGTTTACATCTTGAGCTATAGAACTCCTTTATTTTGTAAAAATGTAATTTTGTAAAAAGAAAACACCTATAGGTCCACTATCAGAGCGATACAAAATATTCATTTCAAATTCATCTATTTACTACAATGTCATAAGTCTTTGCAAAAAAAAAAGTATTTCCCTCTGTATTTTCAGCCTCGTTAATAACTCGGGAATAAGTTGTTGGAGAGGAAATCAGGTAGACATAACAAACATACCACCGCCAGAGCGCATAGCCTACACTCACAATGGCACATATTGAGAGCTTTATTCACAGTGACTAACCTGCCGGGATCACCCAGCTGTATCCCGTTTAGTGACCAACAAACAAGTGACTAAACTCCAAATCATCCAGCATCAGTGCTGACCTCAGGCCAACAACAGTGAAGACGCGGGTGGGCTTTAACACAGGCCTGCGCGGGCTCCAGCGGTAACAAGATTATCCAGTCATCTACAGTGTGGAGTTAATTGGAGATGTGTGCGTGGCACGCGGAGGAAATAGACCAGCCGGTATAGCTGCGTGCGCCCGTGTTCATTACCTGTTCATTCACGTTTGTTAACACCCAAACTAAACACCATACACACATTATACGTGTCTGGTGCTTTTGGAAAAAGTAACATTAGCACCCTACATGGAAATCAAATGTTTCTTCAGGCAATGGGGGTTCAGGGAAAGAACTCCCCCATAAAACAATTACAAATACCTTACATAACGCTTGATTACCTGTGTGTATAATATGAGACTCTAACGGATAAAATGCCTCCCCTTTCCATTAGTTGCTTATTCCCTATAAAAAGTGAATAAGTAAAACCTTAAAGTGGGGTCCTGCAGGGATGGTTGCAAGAGGAGAAAGAAAGAAGAGGAATACCCTTAAATTCTGCTATCGGTTGTTTCATATCATGATCGCCGCACCTGATCTGTTTTATAATGACCCCACCTCTCCCAACAAAGATCTGATCATATTGGCTTAATGGGGACTACACATGCTCTAACCCTTCTCTCTCTATTTCCACATCGCTGCCTCTGTGGTGTGGCAGGGGTTTCCCGTTTGTGCGCGGCGCACTATAGGAACCCGCGTCTTGCCCGGATACAAGCCAACCAATGGTGTTTTAACGGCGGCGGCACTGCTGCACTGCAGGCGCGCCGAGACCAATCGCATCCAGAGTCTGAGAGGTGCGCCCGTCTTCGCTTTCTGTCTGTGCTGAGTGTTTGTACATTGAAACATTACCACAGGGAAGCCACGAAAAAGGAGTACAACCATAAACTACATCCTAAAATCATATCATAATTAGACAAACGCCGTCCTTCACTTAGGAATAAATACTGTAGGCTTCTAAATGCGTTGGTGCCCGCTCTGCTTCCCTTTAAAATATTCCGTCATATGATTTACCACGACGTTACAATTTCACAGTCAATCTTTATAAAATGTTATCTTCCAAAAATCAAATGTTTGGTAGAATGGGGTTGGATGGATTCACTCTCTATGACCTTTCCTTGAGGCTTCAGCTCTGTTGAGGAAAACAGTCTGTTTTATTTGACAAATAGTCCCAGTTATTGTGCACTGCATGAAACAAATTAGCAAAGAATGTGATGACTGGAGACACAGTCTGTGGCCGCTTCACCTCTTCTGAATATCATTTTCTCTTACAGGCCGTCGCTTTGCTTCCTGCAAACGAATAGATTCTGTGTCATATCAGCCTGAATGAGTTTAGTTTGAGGTGATCTACCTTGATTACAAACAAAACAGTATAAATACTCAATTTGGCATCAATGTATCGCGTCTAAATTAAGACTTTTGAGAAAAATCAACTCCCCGTGGCATATTTGTGCAGTTTGCGAAGACACAGCAATTCATGGATCATTTGCACCTAACGAATTTATAACGACACATATTCTGATGCCAAGTGAATTAGACCAGATGAAAATTATGTGAGCGGTCAGTGTAATAAATCATTGACCCGTAGTTATCCCACAGTGTGAATTGCCATGGCCTTTAAATGCAGGTTTTCGTCTTGATCTCTGCGCACAATTGAATGAAAATGTATCTATTAGACGTGGGCTCGTGGGATAAGTCTATGGCATGTCAGTTGTTTCAATTAAACCGTCGGCCCGTCTGCTTTTACGTTTTGACACCACGTAAAAGCCGTTCATTAGGGTACCATCTCAAGTTTCATCAGGCTTAAGACATTTATCATCGGTCCTCTTGAAATGGATGTTAACACATTTAATCTAATTGACAAACGTCAGCAAAGACGAATTCATATGATTCGGTTGTTTGATTTAGAAGCTTTATTGGTAAGATGCTGCAGTGTTTAATTCAGAAAATCGTCTTATTCTTCCACACACAGCAGAGAGAGGAGGCAATAAATGTTAGACTATTGTAGACAGGTTTCAAATATTGGACTATATATAGACTATATTTAATTATTGTGTTTAAATCAACGATATGCTTTGTAAGAGTCTCTTGCATTTACATGTATTTATATATTTTTTGCAGTGGATGTTATTTTCTAAATTGTCATTGGACATGCCGCATAAATACAAGCCCTTTAAACCCGACCTGACTATCTCTATGGTCTGTACAGGAAAATAATTAAAGCAGAGTTAATTATAATCTAATCGTTGAGAAATTAGGCTGGAAAAAGTCTGAGTCCAGATGACTCACCAATTTAATGATCAAAAATCAGTTGTCTGTCAGTCATCGATTCGGGCTGCACGAAGAAGTGGCATGATAAGATTCGGTTATTTTTTCATCCATCCCACTGTTGTTTTCTGTTTATTTAAATAGGCTTAAATTAAATTAAATTAAATTAAAGCTAATGAATTGATGAATAATGAGTAGTTTAAAGGTTTAACAGAGGCATACAATTCTTTTCACTAACCTCAGACAGTTAAAGTAATAGGCTATCTAGAGTGAATAATTATCTTATTTTATAGCCTGTTTTTGAGTATTGCCAAATACCCTATTCTGTAGTTCTGTTGCCTAGCTATTCAAATTATTATTTTTAGGCTTTATTCTTTAAAAATAAATTACAATTAATTATTATATTTATTATTGATGCCTGTTGTCTACCTTTACTAAGCCATTGCCCCCTTAAACTTTTTTTTTTTTTGGTCTTTAATTCTTGCGTAAAAATGTAGGCTACCTGTCGGCCTGTGGATTGTAAACTGAGCAAAATTCATGAGCCTTAGCCAGGTCATTGTAACTGAGTTTTTCTTTTTTTACAGTCACTATTAGGATTGGAACATGGGATTTTATTTTATTTTATTTTGTAAATCAAAGTTTTAGAGTCTAAGACACTAAAAATATTTTCCTTTCTCTGGTGTTTTCTTTTCTTGCTCTCTTAGTACGTTGGATCCATTAAAAACACTATGGAAGCATATAGGCTACAGACCTATTTCCGCATTCGCACATCATTTTGGTTGAGTAATGTCATTACCAGGAAGAAGAAAAAAAAACATGCCGACATAAAAACTGGTAATGGTTTAGAAATCACAGAAGCAGACCGCAACCTGTTTTCATTTGTTTTATTGAACAGATCGATCAGAGAGTGACTATTTAGAGGCAGGTGACAGGTAACATGGTCGGAAGCTTTCCTAAATGTCAACATGCATCAGCTGATCTTTGCTTGCTTAATTTGAGGTCATGGCAACAACTTCGTTTTCCTAACACTTTATAAATCAAAGTCACTAAACGTCTTGCATAATTGGCCACTGACAGAAATCCCAGGGACTGTCATTTCACCCGACTAAAGATTTTTATTTTTCTAAAGCTGACCACTCAGTTAACCCACCTCTCTGTTTGATGTGGAAGACAGTTCTCTGATTTAAATGTAGTAGGCCTATAAGCCCAATGCGGAGATATTTCAAACTACAAAGCGCCATAAGTATTGGCAACACATTCGATACTTACGCTATGTCTTAAAACTTTGCCTTCAAAGACAACCTACAAGGGGTGTTTAGATTAAATCATATGAATACAAATAGCCCATCATTTTGCCTGACAGTGCTTGGCCTGAGACAGCAAGGACAAACGAAATGAATGCGGGCAGGCGATATAACGAGTTCACATAGACGATCTCTGTTTGTGTGCTTATGGACTAATAGGACCATAATAACCTCTGCCAAGCGAGTTCACCGCATTAGCTGAGAGATACATTGCTGGATAGACTAAATGAAAATGAGGGATGTCTCATGTCTAGGCTACTGTTCCTCGCGCTGTCGCATAAATCAAACAGCATTGTTATTTCCTGGTTTCTCTATTTGCTTGAGGACAGTGCCGCGTGCATATTACTAGACTACTTTTGACACCACGTGCATTTTGATCATCTCACATAACTTGCGCGAAATGATTCACTCGCCGCGCGGAGGGAAAAAAAAGCCACCACCCCCCCCCCCCCGAAAGAATTTACACAGGCGCACGCTCCTCCCCTCACTTAGCAACCCGAGCACGTAGCAACGGCTGGACCAATGGGCGCTCTTCTAGAGGTTCCACCGACTGCGGTTCCCTAGCAACCCTGTAAAAAATTGCGCTGACGTCCATTCTGTTCGGGAGTATTATGGTCTGTCGGGAATTCAGAGTGGCTGGGACTGGAGAAAAATATCTGCTCTGCTAGCGTTAGCGTCCACCGAGCTAACGGTAGGTAGCACTGGAGTAAACATGGAACTGTCTGCCGTCGGGGAGAGGGTGTTCGCTGCCGAGTCTATCATCAAACGGAGGATAAGGAAGGTAGGCGTGAGATGTAACGTGCCCTTTTTCTCCCAGAGCGTTGGATATAATGCACCAACACCGCACTCTAATAGTACTACTGTTGCCCTGCAAGCTAATGAAGTAATTTCTGTTTCCGATGGCATGCAGGGTCGGATTGAGTACCTTGTGAAATGGAAGGGCTGGTCTCCCAAGTAAGTCCTGCTACATTACTGTCTCCTGCATGTTTTCAACCCGCGGCTGTGGTGTCTGTACTGCCTCGGCTGTGGCTGTCGTTAGCTCGCCAAAGCTAGCGAGACAGTCGGATTAAAACTGAGATGTAATAGCACGATGGAGATTTTAGCTCGCACGCTAGCGCTGTGGCCATCTAAATTGTGTGTGTCAGCGCTCGCTTCCTCAGTCTAACTTAATGTTTTAATTCACAGATACAGCACTTGGGAACCGGAGGAGAATATTTTGGACTCGCGCCTGTTTGCCGCTTTTGAGCAGAGGTAAGATGTCTGGGGCTGGCCTTTAATGGGCAGAGCCAGTGAATGTGAACACGTCCAATAAATCTATGGTGTCCTCGGTGCACTTTGCTCCCGTGACACTTAAAATGGGTGTCTGTCGCTGTATTTTTCACAGGGAGCGTGAAAGGGAGCTCTATGGGCCCAAAAAGAGGGGACCAAAACCCAAGACATTTCTGCTCAAGGTAAATTTAGCAGCTTTGTTCAGTGTGTTTTTTTTTTTAATGAATTGCATGCTCACGGTTAATAACGCGACCGTGTTATCACGCCGAATTCTCTTACATGTTTTCATGTAATTGTCTATATCATGTGCGTTCTGCTTTCTTAACGGTTTACTTTAAAGCACTTGCAAACTCATTTCGGCTTCATTGTATTTCGCCTAAATTCGCAAGGCTCCTTAAAGATGCTAATTATGCATATTCAAAATATTGAATCGATTAATGGGTGTGTATTCAGCTTGTGTATTAGCTAAGGAGGAACTGCTGACATACTAAAGGGGTTTTGGAATACCTTAATAAGGAGCCACTCTTGTTTGTAAAAGCTGCCGTTGAAGCGACTTAATCTTTTAGTAAACTCCGTTTTTATTACTATATCCGTCATTTAATTCAGATGCAAAAATGTTACTGTCCCATGTGAATATAATCGGGTGGGTAAAGCATCGTTGCCCGATGCAGTCAGCAAGAGGTTTCAGCTTTTCGGGACAACGAACCGTGAAAATTGCTCAATGACCGACAGTTTATCTTGAGCTAAATACCAGAATCTCAGCCCTGTGCTGTTATTAAAAATAGGGTTGTGGAATTTCACCAATAAATACTGTGGCCTGACTGGAATCGTTTACTCTTAGTTGTCTGTGCCACTAATTTCTTACCTTTTTAAATTGGTCGATAGTTCAATTCAGTTTTATTTATATAGTGCCAAATCATAATAGAAATTATCTCAGGGCACTTTTCATATAGAGCAGGTCTAGACTGTACTCTTTATAATATTATTTACAGAGATAGTTGAGTGTAATAGCTGTGCCCAATGTCAGGCATGGTCAGGAATTGAAACAATGGTTAGGCCTTTTTCACAGAAGACACTTTGACATGTTACAGTATGAAAAGCAGAGGTGTGAGTATAGAATGAATTATGTCTGTTTCAGGGTCCTGGTATTGTGCTTTCAGCTTCACTGTCACACTCACGTGGCTGTCCTGCTATGACAAGTCAAAATGCCTGCCGTGAAAAAGGCCTGTTAAGTCCACTATAAAAAAGCCGAATGAAATAGTGGCATAGTAGCATGATTTTGAGTAATGATTTCCATCCCTCACATTTTCTTTCCGTCCAATAGGCTCAGGCTAAAGTTAAAGCCAAGTCCTATGAGTTCAGGAGTGAGGCAGTCCGAGGGATGCACATCACCTATCCAACCCCAGAGCCAGTTGTCACCCCCAGGGCCAGAGAGGGCCTGAGAGCTGTTGTTCCCACCATCTTCCCACCCAGCACTGTCAACCGTGGAGAAAGCGTACGTGTCCGACCGCCAGAACTGACCACCCGTGAGCACCAGCAGCCTTCCCTTCTGCAAACCAGTCCAGGCGGACTCATCCACGTACCCAAAAAAAGAGGGCCGAAGCCTAAGCCCCGCTTCAAGGACAGCAGCTGCAGCCCTGCAGTCTCTGAGCTCCACAAGAGGAGAACAGAGGAGCAGGTGAGCCACAGCCCTCACAAACTGGCTAAGCTCCAGGGGGGTGAAGAGATGAGGCTGGTCAAAGTGGCCCACAGACATCCAGAGAATCACGGTCACAGTCATAAACACCACCATCACCACCGCCACCATCACCACCACCACGCACACATCCGGGGAATCTCCAGTGGGAGCTCCTACAAGCAGCTCTACTCAGACCGCAGCATGCATCCACACAGAACAGACATGGACACACACAGGACTAAGGACAGCTCCAGCTACCTGGCGCCTCCACACTTCAAGCACCAGTCCAAAATGAGCCAGAGCATGAGTCGCCCCACTGAGCTTCCACCAATGGAAAGGCCTTACTTCTTGGACAGGCCGTCCCCGACCAGGCTCCACGACGACTTGGATGAAGTGACGTGGAGGCCCTCTCTCGGCAACGTGGAAAAGGTCCTGGTGACGGACGTGACCACCAACTTCCTGACCGTCACCATCAAGGAGAGCAGCACTTCTAAAGGCTTCTTCAAAGACAAAAGATGATTGCTTGACTGATTTTCTTTTTATGCCACGCTTTGTTTTCTCTGACTTGCATCAGAATCCTTCTGAAGTTTATAGGACATAGTGTGTTTATTAAGCAGTTTTGTATGAAATGTATAAAAGCAAATTACATAATGTGCATATGTGTATATATTATAAAGTTGGATGTCTGTTTTAATGTATCGACCAAATCAAATGAAGTCCATTTCACAGCTTGCATTGGTTAAACATGAAGGAGTTACATGTTTCCTTTGCAGCAGCTGGCTACTTTCTGTACAGAGCTTGTGAATTTTACTATTTTGCAACTGTAACTTAGGAGAATGTATTTTTTTGCACTCTCATATCTTCCAGCCTGAGCTCATGCTAGCAAATTGGGAGAAGTGAGGCAAGGCTTAGATATTATATTCAGTCTGTGGATGGAATATTTCTCCAGCTATAATTTGAACCTATTAGACTGAATATGCCCTGTTTAATTCAACAGGGTTGATATTTAAAAATGTACTCAAGCACTTTGAAATCAAAAGTATTACGAAATAATCAGTTGGTGTTGTGGTCAACATTTCTAATTATCAGATAAGTTAATAAATTCAACACGGACACTCTACGCGTTTTCCCAATGTGCGTATAACTACATTTTTCCATTAACATAGTATATTTTACATTTTCATAGAAAACTTTCATGAAGCTTTAATGTAATATAATTACATAGTTGGTGTCAAATTGCTTTTTAGACGCTTTTCAATAAACCCTTGGAGTCTTCTCATTTCGTTGTGTTTAACTGTCTGTCGTGTTTTATAGTCAGCTTTTATTACAGCGCCGTCGGCCGGCCTTGACCCGTTTAAATCATCTTAGAAGGAAACGCCTAAACCCATAAATGAAATAATGAATTTCATCAAATCCTGTTACGCAATTAGGCCTTTAGGCCACCGTCTAAATCATATGGTTATTTCTTGTCTCTTACATATGTTTTAATGGCCTTGATTTGTGTTGGGAAATCTATGGGAAAATGTTTTAAATTCCTACAGGCTAAATGAAGAGTCACCTGAGTTATGATTACAGTAGGAGTTGAAGGCCTCAGGCCTGGACGAAAACACGCAACCTAATTTAGCCAACACAAGGCTGCTGCAGCAGGCCTACATTCGTTTCTGCTCAGAGTTAGGTTAGCAAAATATTGGGTTCTTCCTTCTATACGCAGCAGTCTGTATACGCCCATAGGCTTTCTGTAAATATTTAATTTGAAGGTATGCGTCGTACATCTCAAATCTGCTTTTTATAGGCCACTCACAATTCAGTCTTTTAAAGAAATGACAAAAAGAAAATGCAGCTATTAATTATCATAGGCCCCAACTGCTTTATTCTATTTTGTTCTGTTTTATTCTATTTTTTTATTCAGTTTCTATCCTTTCAGAATAAGCGGCAATTTTATTTATTTAACACATTTTTATTTCTATGGGGACAATATATGGCATGAACCAATGGCACATACCACAGCATGTATAGCGTATAGTTTGCAGATGGGCTACATCGGGATGGGCTTTTAAAATATAGCCTATTTCAATACATATTTCAGGGTAGGTTTCTAATCAGGTCTTCCATCAATGGGCCTATTTTTCCTGAGTGTGCAGCCTGATGGACCTTCTCTTTTACAGGCGCGACCTGCCCTATTTATCCACGACACATTAGGTCTACCTGTGTGCGTCTAATAAGCGTCAAAGCCGAGCCCTCTACTGTAGGCCTATATAAATGCACAGGACTGACACCTAAACAAGCACCGTGTTTTTTGTGCAGGAGCTCAAAATGACATAACCGAAATAAAATGTTTACTGTGCTTGAACCCTTTAAAATTACATACCTGATCCTGGTCTCTTATAAAAGTTAACTCTATCAAAAAGTGACACTGAAGCAGGTTTCTCGCTCAGCTGAGTGCGGGTTAACTAAACCCATGACGTCATTCTATGCAAATGTGAGCACATTCCGATTTGATGCGGTAAATCCCTTCTGTCACCAACCAAATCCAGGATCCATATAGGCTATCTATCTCCGTGAAGGAAATACATAACGAGTGGACTGAAAGTTAAGGTCTGCAGCCTTCAGCCTCACCACTCCTCCTCCTCTTCTATCATAATAATAATAATAATAATAATTACACAACCATTGTTACCCAGTACAGGCACTCATGCAGTCTGATTTATTTGTGATTGTATTTACTATTAATACATTTCACTCTGTGATGATACATGAAACACAATTAAGAAAATAAATGTAGAAACTACTGATAACAGTCATCTACACAGCTGTAATACAGTACGAGTATATGCATGACCATTTATTCAGCAGTCTTCACATCATGGTCACATTTCAGGAGAGAGAGAGAGAAAGAGAGAGAGAGAGAGTTTTCATTGTTGCCATTGTCCAGTCCATGTTGTCACTTCTGGTCTTTTACTGTAAAGAGAAAAAAAAGTAAAGAGCAGTTCAAATATTGGAAAATGATCAGACGAAGTCAAACATTATCTGTGAATCTTGCATTCTATATTATACATGTAGCACATTAAGCATCCTTCAGAACTGCTGGAAACTGGACCAGACCAAACCTGTGAGACAGAGCGTGAGGGTCTGATGAGACCAATGTGTGATTTGGAATATTTATCAGGGGGGGTATCTGAAAAGATAGATTTGGAAAGAGTTATTATATATCGTCTTAAATTCATGTATGCCGTACAATAAGGTATGACTGAGTAATATTCCCAAACTTAATATTTAAATTTTGTTGTTTTTTTTGTCAAGTTTTGAAGCAAGCCCCAGGGTGTCACTTTACAGTATCTTTTCTTTTACTGTGTAAAAAGAAAGCTTAGAAATGTGAAGTGTTGATTTTTTGGTGACATTCAAATGTTAAAAGAGCTGATGTGGCTGTAGAGCTGCAACTATTAGTCGATTAATCAATTAGTCGATCGAAAGAAATTAATTTCTAAAACTATTTTGATAATGACAATGAATCTTTTCAGTCATTCTTAAAGCAAAACTGTCAAACATTTGCTGGTTCCAGCTTCTTAAATGTGAGGATTTGCTGCTTTTCTTTGTCATTTCTGACAGTAAATGAAGAGTCTTTGGGTTTTGGACTGTTGGTTGGACAAAAGAAGCAATGTGAAGACGTCACTTTGGGCTCTGGAAAATTTTGATGAGCATTTTTCATAATTTTTTGACATTTTATAGACTAAACGATTGATTGATAATTAAAATAATCGTTAGTTGCAGCCCTATAGTGGCTCTATTCAAAACTACCCCAACATTTTGAATGAACTGAACTGTATTATTGTGGACGTCTGTTAACAATGAAATACTGTTGATTGTAAACCAACAGTATTTCAGTTTGAGATCAAACTGATTTGAACAAGATAACTAACAGTGTTAAAAATATTACATGATGTGAGCCTGCCTTGGAAACAGTTTCTGAGGTTTCCTGCTGTGCCAAACAGTCGTGATAAAATCACAAAAAACAGGAAGAGAAATAACACAACAGCAGTGAGAAATTACCACCATAGAAATAAGTAACTCAGTATGCAAATGAGGAAAAGGCTAACATCACCAGGGACTAAAGAGATTCAGTTGTAGATGAATGATATGACTTTACTCAGGCCTTGAAGCTGGACTTGCATGTGTGTCCTTTTAAAACATGAAAAAGTGACATAAGCTTTGTATTGACAAGAAATCTTTCATTCCAAATGTTTGTGTAAAAAGATTTGGCCCTGTGTTGGTGTCTAGCTAGCATAATCTGAGTCAAATTAAAATGGATGCTTATGTCACTGTGTGCAGCGTGCATTTGGGATTTGAAGTGAAAGTGGAGACTTGTGGTGACCTCTGTCATCACCATCATCAGACGGGGTATCCGTAGTTCCTGTCACAGCGAGGGTAGCAGTGGGGGTTCAGCCAGTTCTCCATGTTTGTCTCTTGGGCCCTCTGATCCAGAGCCTGCATGTGGAGCAGATGCTCCTGAGGGGAGGGGGGGGGGGGCAATAAGGTGAATAAGACGGAGGTACTGACAGATGAAAATAAATTGAAAGAAAGATGATGAATGTAGATCCAGTCTGCTAATTACATTTGTACAAATGAAACTGAATGTTTAAGAGGGGACTCACTGAGCTCAGTACTGACTCAGAACTACTTATTCTTCTGCTTTGAATTATTTTTGCATTACACCACAACAGCACAATAAACGGCACATGACAGCGCAAAGTGAAATTACAAAGATGAGTAGAGCTAAACACAGGAAAGCAGGCTTGGACTTGCATAAATGGATGCCTTCAAAGCATTACAGCGCATGGAGAGAGATGACTTTATAGATACTGCTGCTTCACTTAGATTTTCCCCAGGTCTGAATAATTACAGTGACAAAGGCTGAAGGTACATGTCTTACTCTGCAAAATGATATAAGGTTATTCAGACTGTGATCGCATTAAGACACATTTATAATTGATCTATTAAATACACTGGTTTCTTCTAATCATTTGAAATCATTCTGAAGTTTCAGGGTGAATATTTTCTGTAGCAAGTCAACAAGGCTCTATTGACAGGAAGTAATGTCCAGATGACATCTGATCAAATGTCCAGATCTCTGATGACTTACCTTTTTGTGTTTATTTTTTTTGTAATTTTTGTATTATTATTTATTATTATGTAGATTAAAAATTAGTTAGTAATTAAAAAGTTACTAACCAAGATAAACATAAAAAAAGTGAATTAATGAATAATAAGTATATGAAATGATATGTTTTTATAAGATACTGGTGTAGGGTGTAAATAAATATTTTGTACAAACTTATGGGACACCCATAACGAAGTAACACTTTAATTTAACTGTTTTTAGCATTTATTAGCAGAGCATAGACACTTAATAAATGCTTTATAACACACTGTATGACTGTTTATGTGTGTAGTCTAACAGATCATTTAATACAGCAGTAATGGATGCTTCATATGAGGAATTATTATTGTTGACAAAGCTGTAGAACTCAGTATGGTCAATAGTCAATAGTCAAGTCAATTTCCACCTTGTCTAATGTATCTGTGCTCTTTGCTCTGGATGAACCTTACCCTCATTGGCTCATCAGGGTGGCCGGCCTTCATTGGCCGCTCCTGCCTCTTGCTGCGCAGCAGCTGCTTAGCGAAGCTCTCTTTGATGATAGGGTTGGCATCTGAGGGAGAGAGAAAGATAAGAGTTTGACTGCAGAGAGATCGAATGTTTACTCGTATGTCTCGGGATACACACATGCAGTTCTTCTATTGGTGCTGGGGAAGAAAAGATTCAATAAAGCTGATATATTGATTGTAATTGTGTTCTAGTCTTGTAGATGTGAATGTGTGTGTTAGCAGTTTCCTCTATTTTTCCTTACTCTTTACTAGAGACTCAGGAACTAAGACTGTCTGCTCTGAGTTTAACCTCTGCCTGAGTTATTTTGTTTTTTTCTATCATAACAGCTGTTTGCTTGCTGGCTGGGTATTGGCTAATCAGGGTAACATTCCTCTCACTGAAAGCTGTGTTCAGACCCATGAATACACCTCTCACCACTATCTGCTGCTGCTGAGCTGTGGCTGACCTGATCTGTTTAGTTAGTCCATGTGAGGTTGTTTATTCCCCAACGCAAGCCCCAAGGGAGCTGCTCACCCGCACACACCGCACACACACACACACACACACAGGCCTCTGCAGAGCGAGGGCCCTCTGTCCCTCTCTCTCTAACCCAGGCCTGTATTGGCCTTGGGAGGGTATTTGGTGGAAGGTAACAAAGTGCCCATTCATCCTCCTCACTCCCCAGGGAGTGGGTCCATGCAGCACGTGACCCTAGCAGGCAGCCAGGCTGGCTCTCTCTTCCTGTCCTGCCAGAGGGAGGTGCTGTGAATGAACCCAGCTCTGTCAACACAAGGCCAGAGCTGCTGCTGCTGCTGCTGCTGCTGCTGCCTGCACGGCCCTCACAGCGACGTGGCAAAACACTCACACACTCTCCTGCTATCTCATTAAGAAAGCGTTTGATTTTCACAAAAATTGTGAAGATTTGTGCAATGTCATTTTGTATTCAAAGCAAGCGTGCACACTGGTTGTACATGGAAATGCAATAGCTGTAAAATGTAATACTGGTGCAAAAATAATAGCTGATACGCAGCTACAATAATAATGAAACACCATTTCCCTTTCTTGATTCAGTATCTAAATAAAGTCATGCAACAAAGGAAAGATGCACTAATTTCATGCAGGACTATTCAAAAATAGATCATCATTATTCTGTTATTTCCTTATCTGACTTAACTGGCCTAAATCTACTGACTTACTCACTGCTGTAAATCCTCAGGTAAGTCCCTGAGAGTTTCCTACCTGTGTAGATGGTCAGCAGGACCAGGCAGAGCAAAATCACCACCAGCTTCTTCATCTTCTTCACCTTTTTCCTGTCTGAGCCTTCTCTGCTCTGAGGTCCCAACCAGAGTCCAGAGGGGGTGAAGGGGGAAATCCTTTTCCTCCTCCTCCTGCACGTCACCCACAAACTGTCACATATACTTGCTCATGTTACTGAGGAGATATTTAACATAAATAAATGCTACTGATGATACATTTATTTAAACAGGAATATAATCTATATCTCCTCATATTTCACCTATAAAGTTGCCAAATCACTGTGGTAGAGCAATTAAAAGCACCTCCTGTATGAGGTCTACTGAGGTAAGTTGGAGGCTATCCACTAGATGGCGATGCAAACACAGTCATTTAGAGATAGGGGGATGCTTTGAGGCTGTTTTAACCATTACAATAAATGAAGTGGTGAGCTCTTTGTGAAATGCTCTACTATTATATATAATGTTTCAGAGCGATTCATCTGTTTCAGCAGGGAAATGTTTATGTGATCTGCTTTTTGAGACTATTTTCACATGTGTAAATGAAGGATATCTATCTATCTATCTATCTATCTATCTATCTATCTATCTATCTATCTATCTGATCATGTAATATTGAATATGTTTTATTTTAAATATGTGTTCCTGCTCTACACCCACTGCTGCTATTACTGTTATTGTTCTTATTATTAGTATTACTATTATAATATTGCTATTAGTATTATTTCTATTAATATTAACATCAATACCATTACCACAACTATTACTTTACATCCCTGTGTGGAACTGTATTGTGCTGCTGTATGTTCTCTTTCCTCCTGCTCTCTCTCTCCCGCCCCCCCCCTTCAACCCAACCGGTCGAGGCAGATGACTGCCTGGTTCTGCTCGAGGTTTCTACCTGTTAAAAGGGAGTTTTTCCTTGCCACTGTCGCATAGTGCTTGCTCATGGTGGGAACTGTTGGGTCTCTGTAAATATAAAGAGTCGGTCTAGACCTGCTCTATATGAAAAAGTGCCCTGAGATAACTTTGTTATGAAATGGCGCTATATAAAAAAAACTGAATTATTACATAATGTACATTATTTCTATATTAATACAGACAAACACTAAGTATAATTACTTAAAATATTATACTATTCTGGGGTACACTGTTATAGTAGATGGTATCATATTACTCTTACATATACTGTACTTTGCTGACTTGTAGTTTCTATTTTTATTTCTATTCCTATTTTTGTTTTATACACTTCTAATTATTTATTTTTATAAATATTTTAAATATTTTAATATTTTTATTTATTTATCTCTATTTATCTGTACATATTTCTGTCATTGCGCTGTTTTAAGAGCTTTATTATTTTATAAAACACTCACATGGTGTACATTTCTTATAAGCTTGTGCTTAACGACTTAAAAACTAACGCAAATTACTGTACTGGCTGCACTGCAATTTATGGGAACTTGGAGGCAACAGGGTGCATACACATTACACAGAGAGCTGTAATGTGTGTGTGTGTGTGTGTGTGTGTGTGTGTGTCGGGGGGTGGGGGGGGTCAGCAGGGGCCCAACAGTGGATTTTTGCCTCTGGCCCCCCAGGCCAGGCTGTTACAATGACCTCAACAAAGATCCTAAAGGTTTTATCTAATTTTCCAATATCAACACATTTATTTTAATTTGAAATTATATGTATGTTATTATTTGTGTTTAATCACTTACCTGGTATCATCCTACACTGTTTTTATGTTGTATTTATTTATTTCGATGCTGGATTGGAGCACTGCCAGTGACGTCCGAGGAAAGACGTCATTGTGCGTCATTGTTTCCGTTTCCTCTTCTCGCTCCCTGTGCTTTATGCATGTGTCTCCAGTACCGCACTTTAATGATAATGTTGTTTGGATTAATTCCTGGGGCATAGAAAGCTTTTGTTCCCTCAATGTGATTATCTAACACGCTCTGAGATCACGATGCAACGCAGGGCGCATGCGTACTGTAGCGCAGCAGAATCAGAGATGATAGATAAAGTGAGATGATCTGAGGTGATCTGTTATTTCCGTGTTCGCTTGAACGTCATCAAGCAAACGGGAAGTAACTGAGATGTCTCACAGTTGGTCCAGAGCCGTTTCTCTTTAGAGAGAGTTGTTTTAAATTAAGTAGAAAGAAAATGACGAATGAAAATGAGATTTTTAGTTTTTTGTGTGTGTTGTTATACAGTTGCTCCAGTCCACAGTAGTCTGTGTAGTGTGGCTGTGCCTGATAGTATAACACATAAAAGCTTATCTGCAAAACATTTGTCACCAGCAATTGTAATGGCCATGTTCATTAAATGCACTTGGCCACTGGTGGAAAGTACATTTACTAAAGTACTGTATCCTATGTAAGTACAATTTTGACGTACTTGTACTTTACTTGAGTATTTCCATTCTAAGCTATTTACTTCACTACATTTCAGAGGGAAATATTGTACTTTTAACCACTACATTAATCTGGCAGCTGTAGTTACTTTTCAAATGATGATTTTTTGTTTTTAAAACATTAGTTACGCTTATAGAATACAATACAAAACCCCCTGGTTTTTTAACCAGTGTCTACTTAAGCTCATTGACACATTTCAGATATATGATTTGTTAGCAGTTCCACCAAGGAGACATTTCCTCTCTAAACCTCTCACTCACAGGGACATTTTTCTGCAGGAGTACTTTTACTTTTCATACTTTAAGTATATCTTGCTGATAATACTTTACTGAAGTAGAAATTTGAATGCAGGACTTTTACGAATGGAGTATTTTTTGTTGTATTGGTATTTTTTTCACCACTGACAGGGTAAATTCTGTAAAACATTTTGATACTCTACGTACATTTTGTTGCCAGTGCTTCTATAATTTTATTTAGGGACAATTTTGAATGCACGACTTTGATTTGAGTATTTTTATAGTGTGGTGTTGCTAATCGCTTTAATTAAGTAAAAATATTTTACTTAGGCTAAGTAAAAATATTTCAAGGATATGAATACTTTATTTTATTTCAAATCTTTTAACAATACAATAGTACAAATAATCAATAACAAAAATTATTTAGATAGATCCATAGGTAAACAGCTAGGCAAATAGGGGATAAACAAAAATAATAATAGAAAAGAATAAATAAACAGCCTACATAAATAAGCAAATAACATAAACCATGCAATATGCCAGGGGACAACATAAATAAATAGCAAGTAACTTGAGTGGATATGAATACTTCTTCCACCACTGGTTGTATGCTGTACCGCACTGTATTCACTAGGGCCCCCATGTTGTGCGCATGTGTGTTTTCACTGTTGGTGGACGGAGTTATCTTGACGTGTAAACACTCTCTGAGGAAGCTAAGGTAGCGAGGTAGCTCATTGGTTGAACGTCACATCGCCGTCTTCTTGTTTATAGCAGGAAAACTGTTTCGATATAAGCTGAAATTGGTTCCAGCATCCGGCTGGTATCCGTGAACATGAGTGTCGCAGGAGAAACGTGGCGCGCGTCCTGTCTGCACTCCGTGTTGTTTACATAGATCTTCTCTGCACTGATTTCCGCTCATTAGAATCACCCGTCGCTCGCGCTACCGCCCAGCAGCGATGTACAAGGAGGGGGACGAGGTGCAGGACGACTGCGGCTCCAGGGAGGAGTGGACGCTCCTCTTCTGGACCTCTCTGGCCGTCATCGTCCCGGTCATCATCACACTGTGGTGCAGCGCCCAGCGCTCCAAGCGGAAAACGCACATGAAGGACTTCTTTCGCAAGAGCAAGCACGGCTGGCACTACACAGACCTGTTCAACAAGCCCACCTACTGCTGCGTCTGCTCCCAGCACATCCTCCAAGGGGCTTTCTGCGACTGCTGCGGCGTGTGCGCCGACGAGCAGTGCCTGCGCCGGGCCGACCGGAGCCTGTCGTGTAAGGAGATCATGGCCCCCTCTAGCCCTGATGGAGTCATGGAGCACCGCTGGGTGCGCGGAAATGTCCCCCTCGCCAGCTACTGTGCAGTATGCAAACAGCAATGTGGGACCCAGCCGAAGCTCTGCGACTTCAGGTAGCGTAGGTGGTGCTACAGGTGCAGCCGCATGTCTATGATGTTTATTCTGCAAATCTGCAGCTGCGTTTGTGCGTAAAAGACGTGCTTTTTGCTCTTTTTGCACCCATGAAGAGCTCCAAGGCAAATAGATGGTTACCTACACACTGACATACCTGTAAAATATTTTTCAAAAAGGCGTCCGCTCCCTGCATGAAAGGCTACTGCTCTGAACCTTTTATAGTTATCATCATAATGGGGTACAAGTAATGACATTTCGTTTTAATCTGTCTTTAATTTGCTCTAATGGACTGCTGCTGCTCTCTGGGATAGCAGGGCACTGGCTGGTGGTAATCTCACATTGTCAAATAAATGACTCCACTAATCCTAATAATGACAGCTTCACAGGTCAGAGGTCAGTGTCAGAGACAGACCAGTAGCTAGTCAAGATTCAGGGACTTGCTCCCTTCAGCAGGAACTGCTGTTGTGTGTTTTCTTAAATTTCTAACAGGTTTATGTCCCTCTGTCCCTCCGTCAGGTGTGTGTGGTGTCAGGCCACAGTGCACGATGACTGCATGGACAGCCTGGCGGATGCAGACCAGTGTGACCTGGGCGAGTTCCACAGCCTCATCATCCCTCCTCATTACCTGTACCGTGTCAACAAGCTCCGCCGCAGGCACCCTGATGAGTACAGCAAGGTGCTGAAGATATGTATGAGTTGTTGGGGGCCACGGTGCACAGTGGACTCATACTGTGGGTTTTGTGTGGTGTCCCAGAGCAGTTTTAAGCAATGTTGGTGATTGTGTGTGTGTGTGTGTGTGTGTGTGTGTGTGTGTTTCTGTAGCTGGCGTCTTCCTTTGGCAGTGGCTGGACTCCAGTGTTGGTCTTGGCTAACACACGTAGTGGTAACAACATGGGGGAGGCTCTGCTGGGAGAATTTCGCACCGTTCTGAATCCTGTGCAGGTCAGTCTGGAGCTCCTCTTACTTTGTCTCAGTTAGACTAAATCATCCTTTAACACTCCCTTTAGTTGTCATCCTTTTTTTTCAGGATTTAAATTTCTGCACAAAACATGATGTAAACCTGTCTTTTCTCCCTTCCTTTCCTTCCTCCAGGTGTTTGACCTGTCTGAGCTGTCTCCCTCCAAAGCCCTCCAGCTGTGCACCCTGCTGCCCCCCGGCAGTGTCCGGGTGCTGGTGTGTGGGGGTGACGGCACAGTGGGCTGGGTGCTGGATGCCATCGATACTATGAAGCTGAAGGTGAGATAGGACTGTGTCTGAGCTATGAGAAGGATTTTTATTACAGTTTATTATAAACTTTTGCACCTATGTACCACCGCTTCTCTGTGCCCAGGTAATAACACACCTGCTTATATGTTCCTGTGTCAGGGCCAAGACCAGTTCATGCCGAGGGTGACCATCCTGCCCCTGGGGACAGGAAATGACCTTTCCAACACTTTGGGCTGGGGTGCCGGGTATGCTGGAGAGATCCCTGTGGAGCAGGTTCTCCGTAACATCCTTGATGCCGAGGTGGTAAAAATGGACAGGTGGGGCAGTAATACTAGTGTCTTACAAATGTGTTTTTTATGTAAAGGTCTTCAGTCTAGAAGCTATGGAAGATGTTCTGATATGTCAACAGCTTTAGAGTTTGTTTTTTTGTGATGAAGTTGCTGGCATTAAAAGATCTTAAAAAATCTGAAATTGAAGTTGAAGAAACTTGTGGGCGCCCAGAATTTGTTTGGGTATGTTGATCTACTTTGTGTTGAGGGGCGTCGCTAACATTTAGGACCCTGAGGTCATTTTCTCCCCGAATCTGATTTCTTTTACGGACTAGTGGGAAGTTCCACGATTTAAACTTAGATATTGTGGCTATTTTACAAGCTGGTTCCAGTATTTTCAGACTCAATATATTTAAATTTTACTACCTTTAAGCCAACAATAAATAATTAAGTAAGGGATTCAGTATTTCTCCACCAGAATTGTATTCATGTCAGTGTGGAGAAGGCTTTAGACCTAAGGAAACAGAATTTATAGAAAATATAATTGAACTGCTTGCATTTGGGCGGTCTTGGACGTATGATCTCTTTCTAAAATTCCAGCTATCGCCTTGTTAGTGTTTGTTTTATTCCTGCTAATTACCTGCATAATAATTTTCAGATGGAAAGTGCAGGTGGCTTCAAAAGGCCTCTACTTTCGTAAACCAAAGGTGAGTTTGATCTCTAGTTTTGAATTCTTTTTATCCAGATGCAGTCTTATCTTTACTTGCAGATATGTTGTTATTAATTCAGGCTTTGTGTGTTGGGGTTTGATGACACACTTAGCAGCACATCTAAAACGTATGCCCTCCACAGGTTCTGTCCATGAACAACTACTTCTCTGTGGGGCCCGATGCTCTGATGGCGCTCAACTTCCACACACACCGCGAGAAAACACCCTCCTTCTTCTCCAGCCGCATCATCAACAAGGTCAGAGAGATTGAACCGCTTCGTTTGAATACATAAATCATGTGTAAATTTTTAATGAATTTGAATATTGTCTCTGAATATGCTGGCTGTCTGTTTCCTCATTGTCAGAAACATGAAACAAGAAACCAAGTACTTTATATATTAATACCGTCTTTTGTGTTCCCCAGGCTGTATATTTCCTGTATGGCACCAAAGATTGTTTAGTGCAGGAATGCAAGGATCTGGATAAGAGGATTGAGGTACAGTAGCCTTGTTCATGTGATGACGCTTCATGTTAATTCTGTCTTCACCTATGCAGTTCATTAAGAGAAACAAACAGAATTAGCCAATGTTTTCTTTGTGATATTCTTGGCTGAAAATCACTGACTTATGCCCTAAATTTCACATCAGGAGGCTCTCTGCCTCGTACCAAGCTGTCACTATAGATGTGAGTTTCCTCTTGTTTGACTTGCTTGCTTAAACATGGCTAAAAGAAACAATAGTAATAGAAATAACACCTTTTTTTAGGAGTTTTTCCTGTTCTGTCTGGGCTTGCTTGTGAATGAAAATTACTTTTTGTGGTTTTATCTGTAATTTGTTGGGCATTTCTCCATAATTCTTTATTGTGAATTAAATACCCAGAGAGTATAGCACAGAATTAGCATAAAGACTGGAAGCAGGAGAAGGGGGCAGTTAGCCTAGCTCTCGCTAAAGTTCATAAATACACCGAGCACTCCCTGTAAAACCACAACTTGTCACTTCTATGTTTTTTGTGTGTGAGGATTAAACAAACAACATACAACATGTTAATTAGTGAGTTTTAGAGGTGCTGGTAGAAGTATTTTTGAACTTTGGTGAGAACCAGGCTAGCTAAGACTTAAAATGTCCAGCTCACTACATACTTCTGCTGCGGATGATGTATTTTTGTAGGCCAACCTGGAAGTTAGCATCACCCTGGTTCCCTCCACAAAAAGCCAATGGGATTGTTCCATTGGATTTTGGATTATTGCAGAAAAGAAGCTCTGTGGTGAACAAAAGTTTATGATACTTACATGTTTTGTTCAGCAAGATAATCTTCACATATGAACACCACTTTTAGAATTTTTGAAGCGTAAATGCAATCAGCAGAAGTAAAAAGCTAACGTTAGGCTATAAACGAACTACACCACGGTCACATGACTTCGTCACCATGTCTAGGCTTCCAACTTGTAATTTGAATTTGCGTGCTTACCTCTTCTACAAAAGCCTTTGGGAAAGTTTGAGTTAGAATAGTCTGCAAGAGCTCGAGTATAAACCCAACAAGGCTGTAAAAGAAGACGAGTGAGTAGATGAGCTTCTGTGTTCGGCGTGATGACGTTTAATGTCCCCGACAACCTCTGTAGTCTCATTTAGCCACTTGTTAGCAACCGCCTTTTTTAAGACACGTAAAAGCTTCATAATTGACCAGTGGGGTATTTACTGACGTATTTCATGTCGTAGAACAAAACGTGAAAATCTCTTAAGCTTGTGTTAACCACAGACTTTATTTCAGACATCTAATCAAAAACCCATTCAAGAAACCCACTGACTTCCAGACAAGGGAACCGGAAGTGCAAAAATGCTAACTCATTTCTGGGTTTTAGGACTCATTCCTGCAGCACTCTATTAACCAAATATAAGAGATCCATATCAAAAATATTTGTCTTGATGTGTTTATCAAAAAAAAGTGTGTGTGTGTGTGTTCCTACCACAGCTGGAGTTGGATGGGGAGAGGGTGGCGCTGCCCAGTCTGGAGGGCATCATAGTTTGTAACATTGGCTACTGGGGTGGAGGCTGCAGACTCTGGGAGGGTATGGGGGATGAACCCTGCCCCCCCACACGGTAAGACCTACACTGGCATACAGGACAGTTAGAGACAATTATGGCTGTGAGCATCAATTAATCAGTCTTTAGTCATCACATGCTCCAGGTTACCATGGCAACTAACAGCGAGCAGCAGTGTTGTTCCCTGTCTCGCCCTGCAGGCTGGATGATGGTCTGCTGGAGGTGGTGGGTGTGTTTGGCTCCTTCCACTGTGCTCAGATCCAGGTCAAGCTGGCCAATCCCGTACGGCTGGGACAGGCCCATACTGTCAGGGTGAGGCAACAACACACACACACACACACACACACACACACACACACACACACACACACACACACACACAAACATGGTTCTGCCACAGCGCCACAATAAAGACAATGAGGGAGTCATTTGCCTCATCAGAGCGCTTGAGAATCTAATTTTAACTGATCTGATTAAGCATACGCTCCTCGGCTCCCACATGTGCTCATATCCTTTCCTTGTTTTCACAAAACCTCATTCTGTTCTTTACATGGTAATCTTAAACCCTTCAGGAAAAGAATCCACCATTAAGCACTCACTAAAACCACTAAAAAACAGTGACTGATGATGTACTCTCATGATGTATTTCAAGGTCGAAATGAAAAAAAGAGACAAGATTTAGCCTTACAGAGACTTAGTGTTTTCAAACAGTAAAGGTTACTGCTGCCACCTCCGTTATTTTCAATGTAAACATGATGGCAGTGGCAAGGAGAGAGAAGATGGCTGCCACTGTTCACTGCACCTCCACGGGTATTTGCCACTGTTGACTGAGTGTGATCATGACAACCACAGGAAGCACAACAAGGAAAAAGATGGAGGAGCTCATTTTACTGGTATTTGAATACCTTACATAGTTATGTACAGGGTTATCAAAAATATTGCTGCTAACCAAGGGTGTAGGTTTGATGCCACAAGCGGGGGGAACACAGAGTCGGGTTAAAAAAGAAAATAAACTTTGTCAATACTATTTCTTGCATTTTTTGGCATTTATATGCTATTCGACCACACTTTAGCACTTCTGAAGAAGTATAGCAGCTTTAGAGGACACTGTTAAGAGTGGTTTTAGTTAGTCACTCAAACTGTAAAAGGGAATGTGCTAACCATTCCCTCAATGTTAGGCTTTAAAGCTACTACTGCAGTGCCCGTTTGGAGCACGTGCCCGTTCTGACATAGCACATACAGACAGACAGACAGACAGACAGACAGAGATTCCTTACTTTATAGTTAGATGCTGCTGCTGCAGTGCCACCTATTGGCCAAATGGCACCACATTTGTCATGGTCACTCAGACATCATATCTACAGAGGTCCACTAAATGTGGTTGCAATAGCATAAAGCATTCAGGAGATGTGACATTTTTTGTAATATAAGCCCTGCCCAGCATTTATAGCAAAACTGTATGGAATATCAAAAAAATCCTTGATCCAGAGATGTTCTGTACCAAGTTTGGTGACGATTGCTCAAAATTTGTAGGAGGAGTAGCAAAAAAACAGATTTGGACAAAATTCAAAATTGCGTAAAATCAATCTAAACGCAAATGGGCATGGTTTATATGGATAGATTCGAAAATCCAAGAAAAAAAGAAATTTTGTTTCTGAGACCTACACTTGAAAAGTTACAGGCCAAAACATACAGACAGACAGAGATGGACAGACAGAGATTCCTTCCTTTATAGTTAGATTTGAAATATTACATGAGGAGAGAAGTTCAGGTGGATAGCAGCAACCTGTAGCGTAAAGGAAGAAGATGGGTAAACTCGGATGTAGTTGTAGCCACAGCATCAGAGTTGTGACCTTCTGTCGCCAAATTAAAATACAGAACAGAAACATCAGTGAGCACCATTAATGACAAGATACAGATATCCCCTGCTCAGTATACAGTATCTCCTATTCAAGTGTCGGGTGTTATCTTTCCCTCTCCAGCTGGTTCTTAAGAGCTCCAAGATGCCCATGCAGGTGGACGGGGAGCCGTGGGCCCAAGGTCCCTGCACCATCACCATCACCCATAAGACCCAGGCCCTCATGCTGTACCACAGCGCCGAGCAGACAGACGATGATGACGAGTCCAGCGCCTCTGAGACAGAGAGCCCCACCCCTCACGACTCGCCCAGGCCCCCGGGGCCAGCCTCCGCTCGTGCATGACCCACTACCAGCATGACGTGATCTGGAGCTCTCCTTATCTCAGTTTCTGTCTTCTTTCTTACTCACCCCCCCCCCTAAGATCTTTGAACACACCTTATCCTCAAGTCACGTTGATGAGAATAGGTGTTTTATTTTTCCTGTGTAATCATTTCATACTTTTTCAGAGAGCTCACAGGGGTTAGAAAGGTTAGTTTTGAATTGGGCTGGTGTGATGTGTTTTTCGGTCTTTTATCTCCACACTCCTGATATATTGTAACCCAGAGCTCAGGCAGGTCCCCCTCCACAGGCGGGACAGTCAGGAGGAGGTGAATGTTATGGAGAAAGATTGCTGTTTATTTGCACTGATCCCTTGTGCCATAGATATCTATAGTCGACTATACTGTATTTATTATACTGTATTTACAATTGAATGCCCAGTGCAGCCCTGCAGGTGTCAGTGAGCCATTTTTAACAAGTTGCCCAGGTTCAATTGACCAAACCCCCACAAAGCCATGTCTAAATCAACAGCAGGTGATGAATTAGTAAAACAGGAAAGAACAGTACTGTCACAACGAATGTGAAGTGGAGGTTTGGCTGAAGGTACATGCAAAGCTTTATTGCCCGTTAGTATTTTTTTATTCCAGAAAAAGCACAAACAAACAGCTAGTAGACTCTAGCTGATGGTGTGTGAAGTGTTAAACTGTACAGAATATCTGTTAAAGTCCCTCATCACACTGTTGATAATTTTTAAGTGTCTCCTGCATTTGTCACCTAAGATAAGGCTTTGAAATGTGTATGCAGGCCAAAAGGTCTCTGAATCTCGGTGGAGCAAGGGCTCTCTTACAACTGCAATGTGCTGTCAATCACTGGACGCTGATGTTGGTTTGTTTACTTCATGATTCACTCGCAAAACTTTTAGATTGTACTATGATACAGTCTTGAAACTATGTTTGACTTTCCTGTAAGAGCTACAGGAAACAACCTAACTTTTGGTTTATTTTGAAATTACTGCCAAGTAACTGTTGTTCAGAGGAATACTTTTTTTTTTTTACATATAAAACCTTTTGTTTTTCCTCTTCTTTACATAGTTCCTCCTGTTTTCATATTTTGTGCTGCACTGTTTTGGCACTTACACTGATTAATACCTTACACTGCTTAGGACATCGGACGTACATGAACTGCTGATGAGATTAAGCTACCCCATGTGTTACTTTATGTTATTCAAGTAACCCTCTTGCATTTCATCATTTGTGTTTTACTAAATTGTCACCACAAGGTGGCAGACTAAAGACAGTTTTTTTCTGTAGACAGGTCAAGTAGAGTTGGTCTTCTACTCAAACCTCTACAGTTTAATATTAATACTGTCAGAGCTATGTGCATGTACTTTTCTGTGCAGTGTTCAGATGACGTTGATCCAACTGTACATAAGTGTGCAACAGGTCATTTGTGTTTCTGTCTGTCAAATAGCCTGCTTGTAGAGAAATTCATGTTACCTTTTGAGGTGGTCTTTATTGCAGAATGGTTGCCTGTTGCTCACAGCCATATTGGAAAAGTCTGTTAGTTTAGGCTTTCTTCGGAACCTGGAGCCAACTTGCTGCTCATAATGCCGAACAGGGATCCGTTTTTAGCCGTGTGATGCCTATGCTTTTGGAATATGCACCTCCTTGGCAGGTAACCAAGCCTCGTGGTTTCATCACCCTCTGTTTGGTGAATGTCTTCTTTCTCAAGGACACCTGTCTGATCTTTTACCTTATCATCCATGTTTACCAGAGTTGTGTGTGTGTGTGTGTGTGTGTGTGTGTTGTGTTACACTGAATTTGCTTAACTGGGGTCTATTGGCAGGTTTTTAGCCACGCTAGCAGCATGGCTCTGGTTCAAAACACTGTTTTAGAGTGAAATACCTCGATAACTGTTTAACAATTATGATGAATTGTGATGCAATTTGGTACAGCTATTGGTGGTCCCCAGAGAATGAATCCTAATGACTTTGTTGACCTTGAGTATTTATTTAGCTCCACCAACAGGTCCAAGTCTTTGTCAAACACTTGATCATTGTTCCAAAACTACTGACCCTAACCCTAATGCTAGATAGCATGCTAACAGGCAAAATATTAGCATAATACATCCCTACTGTACACATGACATCTCATGCTAACATGCTAGCTTTCAGCGTAAATCAGAGTTGGACCTAAATACTGATGTTTGCAAAACAGCTTAAAGCTATATATATTTTTATATTAACAAAGGATAAAATGATGTGAAATGGGTCACTCATAGTGTCAAACCCAGAGACAATTATCACCATCTCTGCAGTTCACTTCACATTTCCAGAGCGCGTTAGCATCTCTGAGTTTAAATATGAAACTTTTGGTTTGATCTCACCACTCCAGAAACCAGAAGGTTGCTAGAAGCAACAGCAAGCTGTTTTCAGCAAAAAAGCTCTGATTAACAGGCTATATGCAAATGAATGCTAATGTTGCATTAGTAGACAAGTAGGCTTTTGTTTGCTAACATATTTGGCATAGCAACTTTATGAGGCCAGAATATGTCAAACGTGTGGGATGTTCAGCTCGTTGTGGAGTTATTGTGCAACTTTCATTAGATCAAAATCTGATGAAAGTTGACAACGTACAGCTGAGCCTATGTCCAAAAACGGCCATTGCACAGAGGATAACCCTTTTGATTTACGTAACTACATGGCCTTTTTTTCTGGCACCACCATGGAAATGTTTTGCCCCACTAGTGGTAAAGACTTAACAACAGCATAGTGGTCTCTCCATTTTTAAACCATCCAACAAATTTGGTTCCTGGCATGCAAATGACTATTACACCTCACAGGGATGCTGGCGTGGCAAAAGACTTGTTTTATCGTTGGGTTGGAGGGACACAACTGTGATGATATTGTTTTGAATGCTCCCAATTCAAAGTTGTCAGTTTATTATTTGTTCAATCTTGGCAGATATAGAACAGTATTTACAGTGGCTTCAGAAAGTATTCAGACCCCTTCACTTTTTGCACACTTTGTTGAAGATGTAATTTTAAATGGATAAAATGGCCTTTTTTGCCCATCAATTCACACTGCATGTTAGGACAAAAACCAAAAATCAGGACAAACCAACCAAAATGCTTTCTGAAGCCACTGTCTATAGACTCAGTTTGGCAAGGCAAATTTCACTGTGTTGTGTGTACCAAAAGGCTTTCATAATTAATTAGTATATATTTGAATATGCTTACTTTTCTTGCTGTCAAATATCTGTAAAAGTAAGAGAACCCTGAAGGCTGGTAAGAATGTGCAGAAAACATGATCATTAATTTCACTTTGACTACGATATGGTCAAAATAAGAGGAAGCCTTATGTGGCCTCTGCTAAACGGGAATGAAAATACAAAGAAAACTGTGTCTGTGGAGAAAATAAGCTTTTATTGGTAACAATCATGGAAAACATAGCTGTAAAGAGGGCTTTGGTGAAATTGTTAAGTGACAAAAACAGATTTTGATTGAACTGAATGTATTGAAGCGATCTTTTGAATTTGAAGACATTCCCATAAATATTTTCATATATAAGCCATGTGTCTCTGTGTTTCAATTATATTATGAATTACTTAAAGAATGTGAGAGGGGAAAAACTGCTGCTATGATCCACATTGACATCATTATATTGGGATGTGTTAATCATTTACCAATTTAACAAATGCTGAGCCCAGCTTGCTTGGAAATGTTGTGTTCATTTCCAAGCAACTGCAACCACACACACTCATTTACACATAAATATATCATGTAAAAAAAAATCATACAGTACATATCTATAGTGACAATTATGTAAAGTAATTCTAATAAGTGCCAAAGGCTGGCTTTGTGTATGCATGAGTCTACTGTTTATTTAAGCACTTATAAAGCAATAGAATAGAAGTCTCACAGTGCCTCATTGTATCAGGACTGCAGAAGCAAATACATCTGCCGCTGCTATATCTAGTTATTTTTTATTAGGCCGTGGATGGTGTCTAGTTGATTTCTCAGATGAAGGATGGCTTCTGGGATTGTCTTTCTTGGTGAAATCAGATCTTTTCGCACTTGGTTTATTTCCTCCTGCAGCACTGGGGGCCTGTTTGTCTTGTTCTGAAGGAAAATACATACAAAAAAGCTTCTTTAGTGTTTGCCCATATAGTGTGAGGGTTGTGCCACTTGCCAAACTGATCCAAAATTGTACGTGCTCAAATTGAATTCTGTCAAGCTAAAGTACAACAATGTGAACACCTGAATTTGTAGTTATTACTGAAAATGTAAGTTGCTCTTGAAGCCACATTTACAAATGCAACTCGCCAAAAGCCTTCAGAGTTTGCCAACATCTCGACAGGTAATTCAGGTAGTGCAGGTCTATGAGAAGGGCAATAAGCCATTGTTTTTATTGGGAAGTTCACTGCTAACTCTACTGTTGTCCTGGGTAAGGCTGCAGACAGGCAGGTGCTACTGGGCAAGCTAAACTCACGTGACATCTTAATATGAGGAAGTCAGAACATTTCCAGTAAAAGAACCGCACCTCAAAAACTAGCCCTGCCCACATACCTGAAGCTAAAACTCAGATACAAACCCACAGGATTCAATTTCACAAATGCACAAATTTGGTCAGGATTTTCTGTTTTGGTCACGGAAACAACCTGTGCAGATGCAAAGCAACAAGTAAAAATGTAAAAAGCAGCCTCACACGGTCACCCAGATAGAACACAACAGATATTTATGACCTCAATTTCCAACTGAGCTCAATCTATAATGACTGCCAAGAATGAAGAAAATAATTTGGCAGGAGGTTGTTCTTGTACCCCTACCATTTGTACCTTTAAAACTCTGTCTCTCTGTAGGGATCCTTTCATAATGTTGTCAGACACATAGAATAACAATCAGACCACCATCCAGTTCCCATGTCCCTACTGACTGAGCTACTGCCACCCAAATGACCTGGTTCGTTACAAGTATACTGAATCCTTTAATAAGAATGCTACATTAACTGACTTTAGTAACTTTAACTTCAGATCAGGCTCAAATGGTACAAATTTGTACCAAAACCAATTAGAAACTAATTTGTTCCTTTATGGTACATGTCCTGGGCCTATTTTGTACCTGTTACTGTATGGTACATCTGTGAAAAATGCACTTTTCATTACAAACATACTAGTACTTCTCTTTTACCTTTGTTTTTGAGTGTGTGGCTCCTGTTGTGTGCTTCTCCAGCCTTGTTCGGGGTCACTTTATGAGCTGGCTTGCAGACGGTTTTCTTCAATTTTTTTCCTGATGAGGTTTTCTCAGTAGTTTTTCCCTGATATTTCTGAGGGTCTGAAGTTTAGAGAATTCTGCAAGTTTGGCTACATAGGGTAGGTATTGTATTTTATTGCATATTGTGTGTCATCATTCGGACATCTGGTTGTTGGTTGGCTGGTTGATTGGCCTTTCGAGGTCCAATTGATTCATGCTTATTGTCTTGGATAAGTTATTGGATACGTGCGAAATTAAATGAATGTGTAGAATTATTATGTAATTATAGCATCTTTCAAATTATTCTGGTGGCATAAGTTATAGTATAAAAGTGGTACAATCACAGTGAAACTTGGTGTAGTCTGTGTGTTGCTGTTTCATCTCAGTGTCCCAGGGTGGCATCCCTGTTTGCCACACTGTCTTTTTGAATTTGTTAATCATACTGTCATGACCAATATAATAATTTGATATTGTGTGTATGATTGTACGTTTATTTCTTACTTACTTGTCTTTTGTCCTGCCATATATTGAGGAGCCCTATAAGAGCCTGATGGCTGGCCCTGTGCAAACTGGGATGGATTCCAGCCTCCATGTGGTCCCATAAAGGAATAAACAGGTACATGAACTGGCTGGAAGTATGGCTGGACGGGTGGACGACCTGGACTGTGCTCTTCCTGCTTTTGAGGCTCTGGTGGTTCTGAAACAGAGAAGGTGAAATGAGAAGACATTTTGTACACCCATAAGTGTTTTATCACATTGTAAAGCGTCATGTGTTGCAAAATGGTTGTCAAATTGTTTTAGTTTCTTTTAATCAAAGCACATACTGTACGTGCTTAACAGAGATGTATGAAGGTATTTTATCAAAACTTCAGAGAATCAGTATGCACGCACACACTGTGTAGCAAAGATCCACAAATCACATCAAAGCTACTACATGTGCAGATACACGTGTAAATGTTTATTACAGGTACAGGTTCTACTGTATTTAGATGTTTTGCTACAATAATATAACACCTTCACATAGATGAACATACCAGATTTCTGCTGAGATCCAGTATTTCCAGTACTTGCAGGTCCTGAGACAGGAACTGCTTTTTCATCTGTGAATGGTAAATGGACTGCATTTATACAGCGCTTTACAATTTTCCTCTCACACACACACCGATGGCAGCAAGCTACAATGCTACCATCGGGAACAATTTGGGTTTCAGTGTCTTGCTCAAGGACACAGGAGGAGCTGGAGATTGAACCGCCAACCCTGCATTTAGTGGAGGACCCGTTCCACCAGCTGAGCCCCTGAAGATCCCAGGTACAATGATTACACAAGGGAAAGAATTTTATATACTCAGAATTTCAAACAGTTAGCCACAACCACAAAACACAGCATCGATAAAGTCAACATTTGATTTCATTTCCAGTACTTCCCACATGACACAAACTCACCAGATGCAACATTGCCAGTGTTAAGTTCTGCAACAAAAGTGGACATGATTGGCTTCATTATTCTTTCATAAAACATCTCCAAATGTAAAATCCTCCACTAAAAATATACCTGCACATTCACCTGGTTTAAGTATCTGTAGTCTGGCCTCAACAGGCTGTTTAAGGATCTCTGTCAGATGCTCTTTCAGGGCAGCAGCAAAGCCCTGTGTTGCTGTCACCTTCTTGGAGTCCAGGCTGATTCGAGGGGGGTAAGGGTCAAACTTTATAGCCTTAGGCAAGTTAAATGAAGCCTGTGAGGAACAAGGGAAAGAAAATACTCATTAATGGGATGTGTTTTTCCCAAGTCATGCAAGACATGGCTGTAATAAGTGTAGAGTGCAGTGACATCCATTGCTCTCATTTTTTTTTTGATAGTACTACTGGGGGGGTGCCAAAGTTAGAAATGTTCAAATTGGAACGCAACTAACGATTATTTTCATTATCAATTAATTTACCAATTGTTTTCTGAATTAATCTATTTGTCAATAAAATGTCAGAAATAGTGAAAAATACCTGTTATAACAGCCCAAGCTGATGTATTCAAATTGCTTGTTTTAATCGACCAACAGTCCCAAACCCAAAGATATGTAAATCACTATCATATATCACAAAAACAAGGATAAAATCCTCACATTTGAGAAGCTGGAACTAACCCTGTACAGTCTATTCTCTCTCATCTGTCTGAAGTAGGCTGAACATCAATTTCCCTCCCTTTTCCCCTCGCCCTACTTCATCTTTCTGTGACAGTCTTCATCCCACCTGTAGAAAGGCCAGGGTTTGGGATTGACTCAGCAGACTGTTGATATCCTCTCTGGCTTTTCTCATCTTCTCAGAATTCTCAGTGAACCTCTTCATCATGTCCCGCAGTTTCATCTGGCCAATCTCCAGCTCGCGGTCCACCTCATGTTGGGCCTCGCGTTCCTCTTGGGCCAACATATCCCGCATCTGCTGATACACAGCTGCCAATGCTGTCTTCCTTTTGGTTGCTGCATCCTAGGCGAGGCCCGTGAGGGGAACCATAGATAAATACAGGGACAAGTAAATAGATAGACAAACTGATATTATTTAGGCCTAATTGCCATCGCATTTTCCTTTGTAAATTAATCACTAATTCAATTCTTGGGAAAAATGGGAAATGTAATAGGTGAAAATTACCTTCAGCTTGCTCTGCATGTCATTCATTTGGAACATAACAGTCTCAGTCTTCTCAATCTTCACGTCCAGCAAACCCAACTTGTCTCTGAGGTCGGACTAAAAGGCAGATATAGAACGTAGCTTCAGTAAACAGAGAATTTGTACAGACCCTGCTCACCACAGGCTCAATGGAAGGCCAAAAGCACAATGCAAACAATGCATGCAACTATAGGTAACAATGTTCTCATGTAACTCTCAGCAAGAAAGCGAATACCAGTAAGCATATTTCTCAAAATGTCAAATTATTCCTTTCATAAGGCCATTAGGGCAGTCTGATATCCAGAATGCAGTGAGACTATTGTCATGTGAATACTGACACACACACACACACAGACCTCTTTCAGGTTCCTCTGCTCCTCAGGAGACATGAAGGAGCAGCCTTTGTGGACTTGCTGGAGGCAGAGGCTGCAGATCGGACGGCCATGTTGGGTGCAGAAGAGCTCCATCAGCTTGTGGTGGTCCGGGCAGATCCGCTCCAACAGGTCGCCGACAGGCTCACTCAGCTGGTGGACACTAAAGTTTGGGTTTTCCCGGTGAGGCCGCAGGTGCTCCTCACAGAAAGAGGCCATGCAGGTGAGGCAGGTCTGAGACGCCTCTGCTTCCATACATGTATCACAGCGTATGACATCCTTTTTCTCGGCTTTGCTCTCCTCTCCGATCAGGCTGGCCTCGCTCTTTGTCGACCTCAAGTTGAAGGTCTCCACGACGGTGCTGAGGACCGTGTTTTTCTTCAGCTCCGGTTTGGTGGCGAAGTGGGTCCGACACTGAGGACAGCTGTAGGAGTCCTTCCAGGTGGCGAGGAGGCAGTCCTGGCAGAAGTTGTGTCCGCAGGGGATGGTCACCGGACAGTCAAAGGTACTCAGACAGATGCTGCAGGTCAGCTCATCCTCCAGACTCATCAGGGAAAACGGAGTCTCGTCCACCTCGGCCATGACGAGACTTCAGATGAGGCTGCGAGGGAGAAACGAAACCTAACTTGTCAATTTTTAGAAAACCAAGTAAAAAAACGTTTTATTCAATGCCACTATTATGTTCGTATTGAATGCCAACCCCCTCTGGTGTTAAAATAGCCTACAGTTAGCAATAATAATAATAATAATAATAATTCAAACATATCTTTCCTGAGTGGCAGCTTAACTATCAACACACGATCAATCAACCTTCTCACGATCATTTTGTTATAGCAATACATCTGAAAGAGCAAAAATTCCTTCTATACCCCCACGTACCTTTTCTGCAACTCCAGCTCACTGGTGTAAATTCAGACAGTAACTGCGTAGTCTCTGGCTAGATAACTCATGACCACTGATAAAGCCACGTCTCTCTCTCTCTCTCTCTCGCTCTCTCTTTGCGTGCGCGCGTGTGTGTGTGTGTGTGAGTGTATGACTCCCTCAACAAAATAATAAAACAATGTAGTACGTCCTCTCGGGTTATGCTATTGATAGCAGCACTAGCACCAATATCATAGGATGTTGAGACACTGATGGCTCATCATCAGCAGATGAGACTGTGTTAAAAAGCTCAGACTACACCTACTTTGTCACGCGCTACTTCACCTCCTCACTCCTGTGAAATTATGTTTTATTGCATTGAAGATGATTGTTTAAGTATTGTCTGCCACTATGAGGTGTCCTGAAATATCATTTTAAGGCACATCTGCCAGCCAACTGTAAATGACCTTATTCAGTGGACATATTAAGTCACAAAGATAGCTGTACAAGTACACACACACACACTGGCTGGCCTTTGAAAAACATGAAAAATGTGAACACATAAAGACTACTAACTATTACAGGCACTTAAATTAACTGGTATATGCAATACGATAGAAATATTATACAAGCATACATACATATATGTGTGTAAATGTACAAATTAATAGAAAAGTAAATCACTTGAATCACCAGTCATATAAATGTAGCAAAAAATAAGTTGACTACTACCTTAGGGTTGGCCCCTTCTTGTCAACTATGTATGACTTGAGTTGGTAGTCTGTGTATTAAAGCTGCTGAGTACTAGTTTTGGGAGGCCTCATAGTCTAGAGTTTTGGCTATTGGTTGTGATTGAGATCAGTGGGTCTGGTGTGTTTGGTTAGTTTGGTTGAGCTTCCTGCATGGTTTATTGCTGTGTTTGGTCAGTTGTGCATATTGTTAGGGCTAGAGCTTTAGTGCTGTCTTGTGTAGGGCTGGAAACAGTTTTGGAAATTTAGAGCCGTGGTGACATGTTGATTGTTTGGTATGCATATGGTAGAATTGGAGCTTTCCCTGTTAGGATGAAGGAATGTTTCTTCTTTGGGATTCGTTTGTGAAATCTTGATAGTGTTGCAGTGAAAACAGTTGGAGTAGTTGTCTCGGGGGCACATCCCTGGACGCGAGGGGGCTGCTGTTTGTGCAGTTGCCTTTGTCACTCTGGCAGTTTTAAGTGCAAAAGTACCTGCTGTAAGTAACTGCATGAAGACTAGGGTTGAGATTAGTAAGTTTCTGGATAGGTAGTTAGTGGGAGGGCTCTAGTTTGTATTGCACCCCAGGGATCAATACTGCGGTTGCTAGCTTTGTTCAGTCTCCATCTGAGGAGATTTTAAATAGTTGTACAAAAGAGCAACTTTTGAAGCTTGTTGAGCATTATCATGTGGATGTGGGGGAACACCAGTTAAAGAAGGAAATTAAGGGGTTATTGAGGGTTGCCTTAATAGAAAATGGTGTTTTGCCACCTATACTGCAGAGTGTCAGTGTTAGTGAGCCTGTGGTTTCTCCTACAGTAGCTTTAACCTTTGAGCAGCAAAAAGAGCTGTTGCTGTTGCAAATGGAGAGGGATAAATAGGGCATAGAGAAGGAACGGCTAATGCAGTCTTTGGAAAAAGAAATTGGAGTTGCAGCAGTACCGGTTTGACCTAATTAGGGCAGGTAAGCTGTCGGGTAATGCTGATACTGAGGGTTCAGATGATTCTGTAGCATCCGGTTCACCAAGGTTGAAAGTGTTTGATGCCGTGGGTAACTTGCGTCTAGTACCAAAGTTTGATGAGAGAGACCCAGACAACTTTTTCTCCCTTTTTGAATGTGTCGCCAATGCGAGGAGTTGGCCTGAAGCTGACCGTGTGGTTATGTTGCAGTCAATATTGACAGGAAAGGCCCGGGAAGCTTATTCGGCACTTAGTGAAGTGGACAGCCAGAAATATTCTACTGTTAAAGATGCTGTTTTGAAAGCTTATGAGTTGGTACCAGAGGCCTATCGGCAACGCTGATAAGCAGTCACATGTTGAGTTTGTGAGGGACTTAACAAAACATTTCAACAGGTGGTGTTCTGCGTTGGAGGTGACTACTCTTAAGGATCTGTGATCTGATGGTGTTGGAGCAGTTTAAAGATTGCATTCCACCTGAGGTTGCCACATATATTGCTGAGCGTGGAGTGGGAACTGCCTCTGAAGCTTCTACCCTGGCAGATGAATATGTGCTGGCACATAAAGTCAAATTTGGGAAAAACTGTGTTTCAGATATTGCTTCTGCGAAAGCTGTTGGTCACTCTACTAAATTTTCTTGGTCTGAGTCTGCAAAGATGAGTCGCGGTCCGCATTCAGTTGGTTTTAGGTTGTAATTACTGCCATGATAGGGGACATTGGAAAGGAGAGTGTCCAGTACTGAAAAGCAGGGTAAATCACACAGGTAGTAAACATGTTAAACCGGCCGCTCTCAGTGCTCCAGTTAGGAAAGTTCCAGTTGTCTCGGAGGAGGTGCTTCATTCAGTTAAACCTGAAGCTGGGAAATATTCTGGTTTTGAAGCTTTTGCGTCAGATGGGAGTGTATCTCTCACTGGTAGTGATGAGTGCGGCCTAGCAGTGAAGCTAAAAGTGCAGCTGTTGGGTATTTCCATGCAGAATGAGGTGTTCGTCTTAAGCGTGATGTTGCAGCTTACATTAAGACTTGCCATACATGTCAAGTAACAGGTAAGCCAAATCAGTCTATTAAGCCTGCCCCACTTTGTCCAATCCCTGCAGTGGATAACCCATTTGAGCATTTGATCATTGACTGTGTTGGGTCTTTGCCTAAGTCCAAGGCTGGGTCAGAGTATCTGTTGACTGTGATGTGCCAGGTCACACGTTGTCCTGCTGCCTATCCATTGCATACGATCACAGCCAAGTCAGTGGTTAAGGCCTTAACTCAGTTTATTGCCATATTTGGAATACCGAAGATCATTCAGAGTGACCAAGGGTCAAACTTTTCATCACGTTTGTTCTCCCAAGTTCTGAAGAATTTTATTAGATCTTTTAGAACTTTAGAACGATTTCACCAAACTCTCAAGTCTTTGTTGTGAGCATATTGCACAGAAATGGACAGGGACTGGGAGGAAGGCTTACCATGGTTGCTTTTAGCTGCCAGAGATGTGTGTCAAGAAAGTACTGGGTTCAGTCCTAATGATTTAGTCTTTGGCCACAAGGTGCGTGGACCTTTGGCAGTGCTTCGGGATGAATGGATTGCAGATGAACCTCCTCCAAACTTGATAGAGTATGTAAACGGTTTCCGACATAGGCTTTATATGGCTGGTCAGTTGGCAAAACAAAAACTGGAAAAATCTCAGGCTAGGATGAAGCATTTATATGACCAGCGCTCTGTCAATTTGTTGAAGGTGACCAAGTACTAGCTTTGTTGCCGATTGGGGGTCACCTTTCCAAGCAAAGTTTGTTGGGCCATATACTGTGGTTCGTCAGCTGTCTGAACAAAACTATCTAATTGCTACTCCAGACCGCAGGAAAACAAATCAACTTTGCCACATAAACTTGATGAAATCCTATTATGTTTGTGCATTGTCTCAAGTTAAGTCTGATTTCCCAGATTCCTCTTCTTCAGAAGTGTGTCCAGTTTTGACTGCTGGTACAGTGGTGCAACCAGCATTTAGTGGGGGGGAGGATGTGGCAGCACCTGATGATGCTTTACTGCGCGGTCATTTGAAGAATTCACTTCAAAATGTAGACGTTTTATTGACTCATTTGACTGTGGAAAAGTGTAAGGAGCTGGCTGAACTGATAAAAAGTTATCCATTGTTATTTGGGGACACACCTTTGAAAACAAATCTGAGTGAACATGACATTGACGTGGGTGACGCAAAGTAAATACTGTGACACGTCCTGATTCCTGTCCATTGCCTCGTGCTGAGGACTGTATTGACCAAGTTGGTGCAGCAAAGTATGTGAGTAAGTTTGATCTATTAAAGGGGTACTGGCAGGTGCCATTAACCCCAAGAGCCCAGGAAATATCTGCTTTCATAACACCAATTGGCCTGTTCTCATACAGTCATGGGTTTTGGCTTATGTAATGCACCAGATACATTTCAACGACTAATGACTATGGTCGTTAATGGACTTGTAGCTGCGCTGTATATTTGGATGATGTGGTGATATACAGTAATACCTGGGAGGATCACCTAAGTCGTATTCATGCTTTGTTTGAACGACTAGCAGATGGAAATTTGACTGTAAACTTAGCGAAATGTGAGTTTGCAAAAGCCACAGTGACATATCTTGGTAAGGTTGTGGGTCAGGGTCAGGTGCGGCCTGTCCATGCCAAGGTTGCAGCTATTGATGAGTTTCCTGTTCCCACCACTAAAAAGGAACTAATGAGGAGGAACTTGCTGAAGGCAAAATCAAAATTTATTTGCTTGGCCTCATGTCAGCAAGCTTTTGTTAACATTTAAGCTTTGTTGTGTTCTGCTCCCGTTCTGTTAGCTCCCCGTTGGGATCGGCCTTTCAAGCTTCATGTGGATGCAAGTAATATTGGAGCAGGTGCCGTACTTGTTCAAGCTGCTAAACAAGGTATTGAACGTCCAGTTAGCTTATTTTCCAAGAAGTTCAACTCCTACCAGCTGAATTACTCAGTGATAGAAAAAGAAGTGTTGGCATTAATCTTGGCTTTGCGGCACTTCCAGGTCTACCTTGACTCCGGATTGCCAGTCGTAGTATTTACTGACCATAACCCACTCACCTTTTTGAACTCTCTGCAGAACCCAAATCAAAGGCTCATGCGGTGGGCTCTGTTTTTGCAGCCTTACAATTTGGACATCCAGCATATTAAGGGCAAAGATAATATTATGGCGGATGCCTTGTCCCGTGCACCTTTGTAACACTAAGCAACTCGACTAATACCAGCTTCTACGCTGTCTCTGCAGTTTCCCTTCCTCTTAAACTGCTCCTAGGTGCCAAGGCTGCAGAAGTTGGAGATGCTGAGTCTGAAGACAGGAGGAGTGACAAGTTGTGAAAGGTGTGTTTGGTAGGGGGGTTGTGTTTAGGCCAAGCACATCTCATCAACACTGTAAAGTTAGTTTATAAGGTACTTAGGGTAATGCACTTTAAGGTCCAGGGTAGAAACCCTGTCTTATGGGGAGGAATGTGACAGCCTTAGGGTTGGCCCCTTCTTGGCCGTCCTTTTTGGCTGGGCTCAGGAGGCTATAAATCAGACCTGCATCTCACTCTTTTCCCTGGCCGGCTGACTAACATTTGTCTTTTGTTTGTATTTTTGTGTTTCACACTCATACATGCTTCACCATGCACACAGGCACTGCATACATACTGACCTACTGACAGACATACCCTTTGTATTATTTACTTCATTAAAGTGTTTATTATTCCTTGCAGACTATGCATGGTCTCCTTCTTTGTCACATACTTTTGAGCCAGGTTGTGACAACTACTGACAGAAAACTTAGTGTGTTATAGCCTGCACAATGTGCCACATTCACATAATAAAAAAGTCCACCATGCTGGATGGCAATCTGTTGTTAGCTGCCTAATGCCTCTACTTGTGAAGTGATGGAAAGGCATGTTTATTTGGACTATACCAAAACACTGACATTTTGTGAAATAAAAAGTTTGCAAGGATCACTGAGAATAGCACGAGAAGATCCATGTCATCTGAATGAGACACACAGAGACGGGGGTTGATATCAATGTTGTCATCTGAAGGTAAGACAGAAAAAGAGAGAACAATCCAAAATGTTGGACTGCTCCTTAAACCACTGGTAGCTTCTTAAAAAGAAAAAAGAAGAGTCTCTGAGAGAGAAAAAACATCTTTTATTAATAACAATCACAGGTTTAATTTGTAATACACACTGATTCTGATTAAAGAGAAATAATCTTTAGAATTTTAAGACAATCACATAAATATGTTCATATTTAATCCATGCATCTCCTGTTGGGCACACTGGATAAAACCACCATAGAAATGGCATAAAATACTAACATTTCACCATTCACCTGTCTCACAAAGACTGAGAACAGGACAACTGAACATCAATCCAATGTGACCCTTGAAAATATTAGATGCAAAGAACAATGAGCTACATTTCAGTTGACGATCAGAAGCACAAACAACAAAATCAACAAAATGATCTGCAAGCCACTGGAGTCTGCGGCTGATCTAAGATACATTTTAGCCAAAAACAGAAGCCATAAGTAATAAAGTAAAATGTTGCATGAAATAAACTTAATTTTTCTAATGCTAAGCATAGACACTAGGGCTGCAACTAACGATTATTTCCATTATTGATTAATCTGACAATTATTTTCACAATTAATTGTTTAACCTATAAAATGTTTCAAAATTGTGAAAAATGCTCATCACAGAGACCAAGGTGTCATCTTCAAATTGCTTCTTTTGTCCAACCAACAGTCCAAAACCCAACGACTCTCATTTACTGTCAGAAATGACAAAGAAAAGCAGCAAATCCTCAAATTTAAGAAGCTGGAACCAGCAAATGATTGACAGTTTTGCTTGAAAAATGACTGGAAAGATTAAATGATGATCAAAATAGTTGGCAAATAATTTTCTTTTGATCAACTAATCCGAATAATCGACTAATCGTTGCAGCTCCAAGCTCTAACAGACAGTAAGAGTAAGAGAAAACCTGTGCCAACACAATATCAGTACTTGGACACTCATTATGGTATGGGTAAGCTCTCAATAGTTTCACACAGCTACGTGTCCCAAACCACAATTCTCCATTGTGATGATGAGCAACGGCAGATAGTGAAAACAGCAGATTTCACTACACAGGTTCAGACTTTACATGCAGTGATGTACTGTACCTTCAAATATTGGCATGTAACCTACAATTAAAGGTCTGTACCTGAAGTGCATTGGCACAAATGCCTCTCAGAGATCTTTTCACCACAGCACTCATCATGTCTGAACCTTTACCAGCTTATCAGTTAAGTCGCTCTAGACAAACAAGTGTCTTCTGAGCTCCTTGAATGAAGGAAGGTTACTTAGGCTACCTTTGTCAAAAAGAACACAGAGAACTGTGTTCAGACAGCTACCTTCACTGTTAATGTACTCTATGTTGTGAGTATGCACGCTGGCCATCAGGAAATGAGCCACTGTAACATTTAGCAGCATTTAACGCAGGGTTGTGCGGCGGTGTGGGAGTGTCTCTACATGGCCACGCTGATTGTAGCAATCCCAGCTTGAAGAGCGATATAAGCCAAGCGACTGCACAGCAATTAACATCTTTGTACTCCCTCGTTGCAGGGTTGTACAGCTGATGTACAGTCATCACGGTGGTGACCAATCAGTCTCTCTTCCATCTTCACAGTTGCTCCATAAAACAGCAGAATGCTACAATGCTACATGGTAAACAACCTCTTCTTCACCTGGGCGTCTTCCGGTCTGATCGCCAGCGTGATTGGCCGCCGCAGCGTGACATCTTTTGCGTTTCTCCAAAAGTTGATTTTGGAGAAACAAAGTTTTTTTTCGGCACCCCCTGTGGTCCCCACCGCCAGAGCCTAAACGCACTAACCATGTTCAAATGAATAGGACTGGCGTTTTCGACGCAGCACCTGATTTGGTCTGAATAATCCGCAAACACATCTTACAGGACGGGGTAAACTTTGTATCACACAACAAATAATTTACCCCTGTGAAACTACACATCTTACTACCTTCCTACCACCATAGGAAAAGCCAACAGAGCATTCTAGTGGCTTCTTGTTGGTTTAATGTGCCTACCATAGATATAAAATAGTATAGGATTTAATTTCTATGGGGCATACCATGCAAGCATGACATCCCAGGTTCAAATCTGACCAAGGACCACTGCTGCATGTCATCCTTTTCTCTCTCTCCCCCATTATTTCCTGGCTCCAACTCCACCAATAAAAGGCAAACTGCCATGAAAAATAATCCAAAGGAAAAAGGAGAGACTGTCAGAACTTGATGAAAACAGAGCCTATATGACTTCAGTCTCATCAGCCGAATCGGTCAAAGAGTTGAGGAAGTGACCATATAGGGCTGGGTGATACAAACCATATATTCACTTATCTCGCTGAAAGAAAGTTCCATGATATGAAAATGAGAAGCTTGAATAACTTTTTTTGTGTGTCAGTAAAGAAAGTGACATCTCAACAGTGACAAGAGCTTAACATATGGGATTTACAAGAATTTATACTGACAATAAATAAATAAATGTACTTTTTCTGTTTGCAGCCCAAACAGTTCTTAGTCATTTCACAATCTGAATCTACTATTAGAGAATTCTAAGCTTAAGGGAATCTTTAAGGTCACCAAATTATTCAATTATTTAAAACATCTAGATATGAAAAAAATATATATATAAAATATATATATATATATATATATATATCGCCCAGCCCTATAACCTTAACAGCTACACTCCAACGCACTCCAAAACAATCATCCATTTTCTACATGCAGACTTCATATCAAAACACTGTACTGACATACTGTATGCTGGAGAGTGGAGTGATTAATTCACCTCTTTATCCAGTCACATTCACAACCACTCTACAGTGTATAAATAATAATCTGCATAGTTAATACAGGAGACACACTCGCACACACACATGCTGTACAGTAAGTGCACACTGTGTGTTATGTGTGCTCTGTTATAATTGTAGAAAAGGAGGAAGTATCTCTGAACATTGAACGCAACACAAGCAAACCCTGCTGCCAGTCCTCCCAGCTTCATCCCATCAAAGCAACTGGCTGCAGGTGACTGACTGACAGCACGCCTGACTTTTTAGTTACATTGATGGTTACTTGCTGTATACGTTTTGTATCTTGAGAAAAAAAAATAAGAAAGAAATATGCCTGATTATTTATCCTACTCATCTTTTGCCATCAACCACAGGACTCAAGATATATAACATAGCTTTAAAAACACATTTTTTATCTTGTTTTTAAATACTTATCATGAAGTGACTGGGATGCATAAGTGCATTACAGTCATTTGGGATGCAGTTTATACACTTGAAAACAAGGTATAATGCTTTTTCCTGTGTTTTGAGAAGCCAGCTTCATTTTTGTGGTCCCATAACCACAAATTCAGCGACTGTAAATCACAGCTAGCATAGCTAACGAGAACCGCTAACGACATTAGCTATGACATGACATTAACTCTTGACATCTGTTTCAGCTGTCTGTGTAATATTCTCAGGCTGGGCAGAATAACCAACACCATCTATTCCTTAATTTACTTGGTTTAAAGCAGACCTAACAGAAGGGTACTTAGCAGTAAACACTAATAGTGTTTACTAATAAAATGCCAATCAGCAACTGTACAGACAACATTGGTTTTCCACTTTAAACAAAGACAAAACCGTTCACTGGGGGGTATAACTGGTCAGCCTCTTGATGTGAAAAATGACATTTTTTTAACCAGTGTTGGGTATATTAAATAGTTTTAAATGTTTGCTGTCACAAACAATCAAGACTGGATTTATAAATACAACTAGCAAAGTATTTTTTCCATTAGTAATGACAGTAATTAGAACAATGGGCTGACTGTGTGTATGTGCGTATGCTCCTCATGCCTGCAGCTTGCACAAAGAAATGGACGAGCCACTTGAGAAAATCCAGAAAGCTGGATACACGGCTTCGGCAAAGGGGAACACAAAGGAGTGGAAGGGATATGCCCTGTCTGCTACGTTATAGAACGTAGCAGTGCCCTCCTCACAATCCAACAGCACACCGATGCGCTTTGGATTGGGATTGACCAGCACGGTCTCACTGCTGTTATACCAAGCTGACAGCTTGACATTAAACCACTCGACACACCAGGACTGGGCGTTGCGGCCCAGTCGACTGGTTGGACCTTTGCGGTCAATGCTGCTGTAAGCCAAGCCAATGCCAATGAAGTTGCTGCTGCTCAGTCGCACTTCCCAGTAGTGGCGCCCTCTAGAGAAGCCCTTGGAGGCGAGCACCTGGGAGCAGACAGCGAAGCGTTCAGGGCAGTCGGGGTAGTTCACATGTTCATCTGACACAGAGGCTTTAGTGAAGCCCTCACTCAGTGCGATGCGTTTGTGGGCCGTCTTTGGATCCAAAGTGAGTACCGTGCCATCTGGTAGGGACAGAAAAAAAAAAACACCATTCAAATAACAAGCGTGGTTGCTATTACCATATGAGGGGAAGATACCCACTACACTCATACACTTACATTTCAGAAGTTCGCTTCTTTTTTCAGCAGATGTTATGTTTGGGGAAATGTCTGAAGTTTCTACAACAGAAGAGAAAAAAGTTATTTGTCATCAGGCTCAGGGATAAAAAAATGAAAGCTTAAAAAAAAAAAAAAGGTAAACTCCACCAATTTTATAATTTCTGATTTTATTTTACACACCAAAGTGTTGGGGAGTACTACTGCATGTGTGAGAAAGTTGTATAAAGCCTTTTGTGGCTCCAGAGGGAGCTGCACAAAGCCTGATAAATTACCTCAAGTGATGTCACTTGAGTCAGCGTCGGTTGGGGATGAAGACTACAAGTTTTAAAATGAAACAAATCTGGGGGTGTGGAGTTGGAAGGAAGTAAGTTTACCAGACCTCTGTAGCCCGCTCCTCATCTCTGATTGAGGCTAGCGGCACAAGGCTACATTAGCTGCTACTAGCATAACACACCCAAATATGTGACTGAACTGTCGGCAGTCGAGTTGCATTGGTTCTGCTGCGTTGATTTTGATGTATATATATTTTTTACCTCTCCATCATGTGTCTGACAATGTTGCAGTGCTACATCAACGGTGGAGTACTCTTAATGGATGGTGGATGGTGTCTACCTGTTTCAGCTGCAGGAGTATGGCCTGTGGGTCTGTCTTTCCCATCAAACTCCAGCAGGGTTTCCAATGAACTGGCTAGATCAGTATTTCCCATATTGTCTTCTGTGGATTGGGGAGCTTTTTTGGTTTGTTCTAAAGAAAAAAACATAATATGTTTGTTTTGTAACTGCAGAGAAAATGAAGAGCTGTTAAGTGTTTCGTGACAGGAAACTGCAATCAACACGCATTGATTATATTCTTGCACCAACCAATGACCAGGTAGAGGCAGTAACACATTACACAAGAGTCTTCCAAAACTACAGCCCCCAAAATGATCATTAAGTTGAAAAAACACCTCTCTCAAAAACTGACCCTTATAACCTTCATGAAAATATGATTTATTGCATTAGAATGCATTAGTCTCAGCTAGATAATAACTAATAAACTGGTGACTGAGTGTTATGATTAATCTATTCAAAAAGTGACATTTTCTCACTTTGAGCTCTCTTCTTTGGGGCTGCTTTAGGTTGAGAACCTGGACCTGGACTGTGGGGATGCCCAGGAAGCCATTGTGGCTCTGAAATAGGAAGAGGCAAAAGAAAACACATTTTATTCTTAAACTGTCAACTGTCAAATGTGTTATAAAATGCTTGTCCGTTTTTTTTCACACATATCATAAAGCATATGTGTTGGACAGATGAACTTACCAGATTCCTGGTAAATTCCAAAAGCTGCTCTTTCACCTGAGAAAATAGCAGATAGTGTCATTACAACAGTCTTGTGACTTTAAACAGTTACCCTAATACCGCACCACCATGCAACGCAGCACCAGTTTGAGGAATATTTTAAAATTATCCACCAATTCCCACATGAGCAGTTACAAAAATGCCAGTGTTCATTTCTGCACAGAACTGGACTGGCTTCACTATACTTTCTTAAATCATCTTCGATTGTAAAGTTTCCCTCTTATAAATGTGTGCACAAGCATCTTATGACACAAGTTCTAGTAAAAGTGGTACAATCACAGTGAAATCTGGTGTAGTCTGTGTGTTGCTGTTTCATCTCAGTGTCCCAGGGTGGCATCGCTGTTTGCCACACTGTCTTTTTGAATTTGTTAATCATACTGTCATGACCAATATAATAATTTGATATTGTGTGTATGATTGTACGTTTATTTCTTACTTACTTGTCTTTTGTCCTGCCATATATTGAGGAGTCCTATAAGAGCCTGGTGGCTGGCCCTGTGCAAACTTGGATGGATTCCAGCCTCCATGTGGTCCCATAAAGGGGGCATAACCAGGTCCAGGAACTGGCTGGAAGTATGGCCGGATGGGTGGACGACCTGGACTGTGGGACCTGGGCTTTTTTTTCTGCTTTTGAGGCTCTGGTGGTTCTGAAACAGAGAAGGTGAAATGAGAAGACATTTTTTGTTATGAAGGTATTTTATCAAAACTTCAGAGAATCAGTATGCACGCACATACTGAGTAGCAAAGATCCACAAATCACATCAAAGCTACTACATGTGCAGATACGCGTGTAAATGTTTTTTATACACATGGGCAGATATTTTATTACAGGTACAGGTTCTACTGTATTTAGATGTTTTGCTACAATAATATAACACCTTCACATAGATGAACATACCAGATTTCTGCTGAGATCCAGTATTTCCAGTACTTGCAGGTCCTGAGACAGGAACTGCTTTTTCATCTGTGAATGGTAAATGGACTGCATTTATACAGCGCTTTACAATTTTCCTCTCACACACACACCGATGGCAGCAAGCTACAATGCTACCATCGGGAACAATTTGGGTTTCAGTGTCTTGCTCAAGGACACAGGAGGAGCTGGAGATTGAACCGCCAACCCTGCATTTAGTGGAGGACCCGTTCCACCAGCTGAGCCCCTGAAGATCCCAGGTACAATGATTACACAAGGGAAAGAATTTTATATACTCAGAATTTCAA